>JAKCPI010016607.1:0-18198 GCA_023213315.1 Euborellia annulipes | reverse complement strand
GGGTTAATGAGAGAGTTGATGATTTCGCATTATTTTATTCATTGATTTGACTAATGATGAAAAACCTTTTTTTTATTATTATTCATTAAATTGTGATAATAATCCCATATATATCTTAAAAGGTAAGAGATATAAAAATATTTTTTCTCAAAAACAAAAAAAGATCTAAAATTAAAAATAGAACAATTTCATTTTAGGGTATTATTTCGTTAAAATCCGATATTTAAGAAGATATTTAAGATTTTTGTAATTTCAACTCATTTGTTGATAAATCACTAGCGAGTATTAAATTAAAATATTTTAAAATCAATTGAATTAATAATTTAAATAAATAATTAATAATGTCCCCTTTTAATTTTAAAATTAATTAATAATTTAAATAATATTTTTTCTCGCATTTAACTTTTTTAAACTAATTAGTTTAATTTAATTAGAATTTAAATTTTATTTTTAATATTTAAGGGAAATTCTTATAAAAGTTATATAAAAAATTAAAAAAAAAAAGTTATTTAAAAAATAATTGAAATAATTTTATATTCGTGAATTTTTTTGATAAAATTAATATTTAAGGAGTATTTTGAGTTTTTTGATTTTGATTTTCAAATAAAGTACCATTTCAGGTGGTAGAATCTTTCTGAAATGTTAACATCACGTTTAATTCATGATTAAAAGCTTATATATATAAAATTTCATTACAATCCGTGAACAATTATGAGTACAAACACAAGGTGGTCTGTCCTGCATCCCTCCTAAATGAATAAATTGGAATTTTATTAGAAACAACTAGCAAGATTTAAAAGAGATTAATAAAGTTTTTATTTCAAAATTGATAATTATATCGTATTTCATTACAATCCGCCAACATTTGCGTGTACAAACACATGTTTGTCTGTCCTGCATCTCTTCATGTATGAATAAGATTTTTATTAGAAACATTTAGGCAACTTTGAAAAAGATTTTAATAAAGATTTTATTTCAAAATTGACAATTATAATGCAAATTATATCGTATTTCATTATCATCCTACATTTGTGTGCACAAACACATGTTGGTCTGTCTTGCATATCTTCCTAAATGAATATTTAAGTGGAGTTTTATTAGAAACATCATTTAAAAAGGAGATTAATAAAATTTTTATTTCAAAATTGATAATTATAATGCTAGTTATATCTTATTTCAGTACATTTGTGTGTACAAACACATGTTGGTCTGTCCTATCTCCTCCTAAATGAATAAATGGAATGAATTTTAAAAGAAAAATCTAGCAACTTTTAAAAGGAAGATTAATAAAATTTTTATTTCAAAATTGGTAGCTTATCAAACCCCATTTGAGTGTACAAACAAATGTTGGTCTGTCCTGCATCGCCTCCTAAATAATTTAAATTTTACTAGAAACTTCTAACAACTTTTAAAAACAAGATTAATAAAATATTTATTTCAAAATTGATATCTTATTTCAATACAGTCCGCCAATTTGTGTGTATAAACACATGTTGGTCTGTCCTGCATCTCTTCCAAAATGAATAAATGGAATTTTATCATTTAGAAAGAAGATTAATTATAATGCTGGTTACATCTTATTTCATTACAATCCACCATCTTTTTTTTTCCTTCTTTATTTTATTAAAACAATTTAAAGTCACCAGACTATAAATATGGGGCTACGAAATCGAATCCCTTAAAGAAAAAAAAAAAGTCTATAAAAGGTTTCCGATCGTTTAAAAGGATTCCCTTCCAAAAAAAAAAAAGATTGGAATGGCAAAGATTAAGATCTTCGCGATTCAGAGGGGTGAAGGGGGTGAAGTAGGTGGAGGGGTAGTAGTACCAAAAAGATAAAGATCTTTGTCTATCAAATCAAAAGAGACAGAATTTTCTTCTTTTTTTTTGTCTTATTTGAATTCCAATAAAGAAAGTTAGGAAATCCAATCAATGACGGATAAAGAGAAAGAAAAAAAAAAAACGTTTCATTAATATTAAATTTCAATTAGGAAACAAAAAAAAAAAGATTAAATTTCAAATATAATATTTATTTTCTTTGTAATTATCGAAAAAGATTAATTTACAATATTTGTATAAGATTTCCGTCGATATTTGATGCCAAAAAATTTTGTTGTCTGAGGCGGGATTTGAACTCTCAACCTTTAACACGAGAAGTTAATGTTTTACCACTGAGCCACAGGTCAAGGACAAAATGAATATAGAAACAAAAATGGCGGACTGACGCTATTATTTTCTCACCTCAAATCAAAAAATGTTTTTTTTTTTTTTTAATAAATTATAAATTTGTATACAAGTATGATATATCATTTTAATCAGAAAAATGGCAGCTTTTTGAATATATAATAAAATAAATAAACATATCATATATTTATTTTTTTGTTCTTTTTTCGGACTTACAATCACTTTTTTTAGAGATAAAAACAAACTTGTATAAAATTTTTTCAAGTTAATAATAAATTACATAAAAAAAAAACAGCGAAATAAATTTTTAAAAAGTGAGAAGTATTATTAAACCGTCTATACTACTTGTATTATTTCAAAAACAAAATCTTTGTTTGTAACTCATAGACTCTGAATCTAGTAGACGGATTTTCATTTTTTTTTTTTTTTTTTTTTTACTAGGTAGAGAATTTTTCCGATTTTAGTTGTTTTAGGTTATCATTAATTTATTAATAGATTAGGGGTAGGTAATCCTCTTTTTTATGCTTTTAAGAATTCATTTAATTTCCTTTATTTCATAGGAATTTATAGATATAAAAAAAATATTGATGTTTATTAAGATAATTGCAGGGGTATATTATTTCTGAATATCTTATAATTACCCCTCGAAAGCGGGCGCCGCGGCTAGTTACTAATGTATTTATTTAAAATTTTTTTTTTTAAAGGTTGGTACTAACCGAAATCATATTCCAATGCGATTATTGGTTAAATAGGAGGAGATGCGGGCCAAACATACATACAACAATAAAGAGAGAGGTTATTCTCTGTGAAATCGATTGGCGTCAAGCAGCAGCATCAGCTTGCTGCTTGCTGCAGCATCCATCCCTTCCAGCTCTTCAATAATTGATTGGTCTTTCATCCTTCTTTCTTTTTTTTTTTATTTCTCTCTCTTTTTCTCACACTTCTTTCTTTATACTATAGACGTAGTCGTAGATATATTCTTTAATCTGTACTTTAACTTTTCAACTACTGCTGACTCTTTCAACTAGATATAATAAATCAAATGCCCTTATTCGTGTGATTTTCTTTTTTTTTTTTTTTTATTTTTCAAAACTTTATCAGTGAAGGGAATAGTAAAGTCGAGAAATTTTTTTTTTTTTATTGATAACCTATATTTTTAATTATATATTATAAAAAGCTGCCATTTTTCTGTTTAAAATGATATACAACACTTATATTTAAATTTGTTTTAATTTTGTAAAAAAACCTTGTTTTTCTTTGAGGTGAAAGAGCAGCAGTCTGCTATTTTTTTAAATCACAACAATAAAGAAAGAAGAATATAATTAATTATAATTTAATTTTAAAAATATCAATTAATTTAAAATAAATTAAATCTTTCTATTCTAATTAAAATCTAAAATTATTAAAATAAACAATCTTTATTGTTGCGATTTTATTAAAAATGGCCGACATTTTCACCTCAAAGAAAAAAGATACTCTTTTAAGAAATGGAAACAAATTTAGATACAAGTGTGATATATCATTTTATTCATAAAAATGGCAGCTTTTAGACTATGTAATAAAAAAAAATATATTTAATTGATTAAAAAAATATTATCTTTGATAAAAAAATAATTGATATATCATTAGAAAGAGGAGAAAATTACGAAATTAAAAATATATAAATGATTATTGTAAGAAAAGTATATTAGCGCTGGCAACGTTTTGAAAATGGGTTTTTGATTTTTTTTTGACAATAAGAGCAAAATTAATCGACTAATCGTTTATATATAACCAAAAAGAAATCAAATTAGTTAATGTTTTTATTATTATTATTAAAAAATTGCTTTTTTTGAGAGATTTTTTTTTTCTCTCTTTGAAAGAAATTTTTTTTTCTTCTGACAATAGAATAGCAAGCATAAGTGTGTGTCTGTGTGTGTGTGTGTTGTATCTTTTGAATCTGAGGCTTCAATTCTTTTCACTTTTTGAATTCAATTTCTTTATTAAACAACTTTGAAAAAAAAAAAAAATTGTGATAACCCGAGTCGAAATCGAACGCCTGGTTTGAGTCTACAAAACCTCAGAATCTAATTGTTGTCTAAGTAGACTTAACAGAATCAAACTAGGATTTTGAAAGCATGGTTTCTATGGGAATTTGAAAGTCTGGTTTGGTTCTAACAAGTCTACTTATGTCCCTTTTTGACAAGTTTAGACTCAGACCAGGTATTCGAAATACTAGTTTAAGTCTACCAGATCTACTATTACGACCAGCAGTATTGAATGCTGGAATCCTAGTTTAGGCCTATGAATTCTCATTTAAAATTTGTTTATATACATATATACAGAGTGACAAAAAAGTTCTGATAATTTTGTTAGATTAGCAAAAGAGGCTTGTTTTTGGCAATGAGAAAAATAACTTTTAGAGTGTTTTCTTCAAATATTTCGAAGACATTTAATAGCACTCCACCGCTGATGAAGAAGTCCTATTAAATGCCATCGAAATATTTGAAGAAAACACTCTAAAAGTTATTTTTCTCAATGCCAAAAAACAAGCATACCTCTTTGCTAATTTATACAACTTGGCACGCCACATTCGAAATTTTTTACTTTCTCTTACATCTATATATGTTAATATATATAGAGAGAAAGTATTGGATTCATGTCAAAAATTCGATGTCGAGATTTTGATGGATCTTCACGTTTTGCTCTTCATTTCGCTACAATTAAATTCTTAAATAAAAGGAAAATCAAATTAATCTTTAAATAAAATAATATTTTTTGTTTAAATATCAATTTTCTTTAATTTGAGAATAAGATAACATATATTTAAAATATTTTAAAAATTCCAAATGCTCTTCGTGTCGATTTCAATATTTCTGGAGATTCATTACTGAAATTGTTTTAAAGAAAATATGGATGTAAAAATAAGTTTCCATCTCTAAAATAAATCACATTAATTTTTTATCTTGACTGTATATGTAGGCCTATACCATCAGCTATCACATGTGGAAAAATATTTTTCTTTTCAGTAAGAACTTCATTTAGTTCTCTGGAAATGTGAAAAATATATAAATTAATTTTATAAATTTATAATCTTTTTTAATTTGTCTTCTTACCTTTCAAAATGACATGAATGGCCAATGTTCCTTGTATTCATTTATTAAAATTAAAGTGGCTTCTTCAGGCCAATGTGTTTTTACAACTAAAATTTATAATGAATATAATTGAAAAAATTAAATAGAATATAAGATTACATCTATATAAAAAAAAATAAAAATAAAAATAACAGCTAACCTTATCATTTTGTTTTGGCTTGTTTTTATAACGTTGACCCTTAAATAAATAAAAATAATTAATAATAATAAAGAAAATTAATGAAAAAAATGAAAATAAAACTTAAAACTTACTTCTTTTTCATCGATAATAAATCCAAATATCCAAGGAATGAAAGAAAATGAAAGGTGGTCATCTATTTAAGCTTTGGCGCTGAGATCGCACTGTTTTTAATTTTTACCCGAGAGGATTAAAAGGTTCAAACCAGTACTTCCCGAGTCAAAATCGAACGCCTGGCTTGAACCTTTTAGTCCTCAATTGAAGACTGCAAGGTTCAAACCAGGCGTTCAAGTACTGGTTTGAACCTTCTAATTCTCCTGGCAGGCTCAGTAGGCTCAAGCCAGGCTTTCAATTTTGACTCAAATACTGGTTTGAACCTTCTAATTCTCCTGGTAGGTTTAGTAGGCTTTAACCAAATTTTAATCCTATCAAATAACAAAGGAATTGAGGACTAAAAGGTTCAAACCAGGCGTTCAAGTACTGGTTTGAAACTTCTAATTCTCCTGGTAGAATCAGTAGGCTTTCACAAAATTGTAAATAAATAACATCCCATCAAATAACAAGGGAATTCAGGACTAAAAGGTTCAAACCAGGCGTTCGATTTCGACTCGGGAAAGAGAGATTGTATTGATTGAAAGAAAAAGTATTACAAAACTAGCTACAAGCGAAGCAGAGAACGCTATTCTCTATATATAATAAGATTGTAAAGAAAATACACATATTGAGGTGTCTTTATTCAAAAAAATACAAATCATAGAATGATGAAATTTAAAAAATAAACATACAATAATATGATAATGTGATTATAAAATTTTGAATAAAATCAATTAGTAGGAAGTGAAACTTTACTCCTATTAATTTTCACTTTTTTCTAATTTTCTCAAGATTTGTTAAACCAATCTTTTACAAATTTTAAATATAAATTAAAATATAAAATCTAAACAAAATGTATATTTTAGTTTTAGTATATAAGTCTTATGAAGAGTAGTTTATTCTTGTAGTTTTTTAAATTTTTACCAGTAATTTCGTTATTTATTATTTTAGAGAAAGATTTTCAATATAAAAATTATTTTTAAAAAAATCCAAATCATTTTTGTTATAAACATTTTTTTAAAAGAATCAACGGTTTAGGAGATATAATGAATTTTTGTGACACTCATATTTTTTTAAATTTCCTTAAACGAATTTTTTTCAAATTTCTTATATCGATTTAATAAATAAAATTTAATAAAATGTATATTTTATTTTTTATATCAAACAAACATAAAAAGCACTTTATTCTTGAATTTTTTTTAGTTTTTTGTCTAAAATTTCGTTATTTATATTCTAAGAGAAAAATTTTCTATATATAAAAAATATTCTAGATAAAATTTCAAATAACTTATATGCGTTTGTTTAAAAAAATCAACGGTTTAGGGGATATAAGAAATTTTTTATATAATCCAGTATCGATTTAGTATTCAAGTGTCACACAACTCTAATTTAAAAAAAAATAAAAAAAAAAAAAAAGAGAGAGAGAGAGATGTATTGCTTGTTATTTATTCGTTATCGGACTCGATAAAATTCTCATCGATGGCATCCCCAAATGGCCCAAATATTTATTCAACTTGATCCGTCCTCTAAATCTAAATAAACGAAAAAAAGAGAGTTCCTTTGAATTTTCTGTAAATATTATGATTCAAAGAACCGCATCTTGACACATATGGCCCTTTTAATTCATTTAACAAACACAAATACTAGCTAAATAACCCGCCTAAGAGGGGAATTTTTATTATCTGAATTAAATTTAAAAAAAAGTCTACAAATCGTAAAATAATTAAAACAAACAGACAGTAATATAACAAAAAATTTTGACACTTTGCTCTTATTAATTTTCACTTTTTTCTAATTTCCTTGAAAATGATAAAACTGATTGTTTTTAAATTTCACATATTAATTACATCATTAATTACACTTAAAATGTATATCTTGATTTTTGTATATAACAACAATAAAGAGTAGTTTATTTTAGCAGTTTTTTAATTTTTTTATAAATATTTCCGTTATTTGTATTCTTAGAAGAAAATTATCTATAGAAAAATTATTCAAAATTAAATTTCAAATAACTTTTTATCAATAAACTTTTTTATATTAATCAACCGTTTTTGAGTTATATGGAATTTAAGATTTTCAATAGCTGCACCTTCAGGCATATAAAACTATTTAGTTAGCATAAAAAAGAGAACAAAACAAAGCAACAACAACAACAAACAAACAACTCTAAAAATTAAGTTAGAGCACAAAAAGATTTTAAGTTAATTAGCATTGAAGAAATAATGAATAATGTTGAATATGAAAAAATCAGACTTAAAAAGTGTGGAACAAATTGTTCTTTAATATCAGAACAAACTGGTGATGAAAACGAAAAGTTTTATAAATTTGAAAAATTAACTATGAAAAAATTAAAGGAAATAATAAAATCATTAAAAAATACTGGAGGCGGTGGTGATGGCCTTACAACATCAATAATAAAAGATGCAACAGGAATAATCGCAAACAGATTTTTGGACGTGATTAATGCATCATTAATGGAAGGTAAATTCCCAAAAAATTGGAAGATGGCCACAATAATTCCCGTGCCCAAAGTTGTTGGAACAATTAAATGCGAAGAGTTTAGACCCATAAATATTGTTCCAATCTATGAAAAGATTCTTGAAATGGCTGTTAAAGAACAAATATTAGAATATTGTGAAAAAGTGAAATTGCTTTCTGATGATCAGTCGGGTTTTAGATCAAGACATTCTTGCGAGAGCGTCTTATTGAGAACTATTGATGATTGGCTTTGCAAAATTGAAAAAGGAGAGACAATCCTTGCAGTTTTCCTGGACTATAAGCGGGCGTTTGAAACCGTGGACAGACAGGTGCTTTTGGAGAAACTTGGAATCTACGGGATGAAGGATAAAGTAATCGAGTGGTTCTCATCATACCTGGAAGATAGAAATCAACGAGTGAAATTTGAAGATAAACTCTCAAAAGTACGAGAAGTGAAATTTGGTGTACCTCAGGGAACAGTGTTGGGACCACTTTTGTTTATTCTATATATCAATGACTTTAAAAAATACATTAAATTTTCCAACCTTAACATTTTTGCCGATGATACTATGTTGTATGTTAGTGGGAAAAATATTGAGGATCTCATAATTAAAATGAATGATGATCTTAATAATGTATATAAATATTTGTGTTTCAATAATTTATGTGTCAATTCTAGAAAATGTAAATATATGATAGTGAATGATAAGGGTGTAACAAGGGATGAAAATATTGTGATAAATGGAAATTCCTTAGAGAGGGTGGATAAAATTAAATATCTGGGTGTCTTGTTGGATGACAAAATCAAAATTGAACCCCATGCAAAATACATAATGAATAAAATATCCAGACAAGCGCACTTGCTTGGGAGAGTGGGAAAAAAATTTGTCATTTGAAACAAGATTATTATTGTATAAATCTATAATAGCTCCGCATTTTCGGTTTTGTTCAACCATTTTGAATGGTCTTCCTGATTTTTTGTTGAGGGAAATGCAAATGAAACAAAATGTGTGTATGAGAATAATCCTCAAATGTAATAAATATACCAGTATAAATTTAATGCTAACAACACTAAACTTTTTAAATGTGAAAGAAAATATTTATTATAATTCAATGATTATGATTTATAAAATAAAAAACAATTTGGCACCTGATTATTTAAAACAGCGGTTAAAATATACAAATGAGGGGGGCTATTATAAAATGAGAAGTGAAGAGAATTTTAAAATAGATATTTGTAAGTCAACAAAAAAATTTAAAACTATATTTTATAAGGGATTGTCTGACTTTAATAAGATGCCAAAAGAAATAAAAAATGTTTCAAGTCTTAAGGAATTTAAAATAGTATTGTCAAAATATATTGTGTCAAGGAGAGAAAGTTGAAAGTTTTTAGTTTACGAATGTATATTATGATTGTATATCTAAAGATTTATATCTAATAAATTATATTTATTTTATTTTTTATTTTTATTCAGTGGTTTTCAATTATAAACAAAAGAAAAACAACAACAACAAAAAGCATTTCAAAAAGGCACTAATGGAAAGAGGGAGATAAAAATAAATTTGTCAAAAAAATATGTAACTTTCTCTAGGATCAAAATGGGAATGTCTTAAAAACAACCATCAAAGGAAATTGTTTGTCAAAGAATAAAGAAAATAATAATTAAAATTATATTCAATTGTAATTTTAATAATTATTTTTATTTTTTTTTTAAATTACACAAATAAAATTAATTAATTAATAGAAATTTAAAATTATTTAAAAAACAAAATTCTTTTAATTAATTAAAAATAAATGAAAAATTTTAAAAAAAAAATTTAAATTAAATATACAAATTAAACACTTGATTACATTCTAATACATGAAAGTAGACATAACATATAATATATATACACTAGAGGCAGTGGTACCAACTGCAATACATCACACGGCGAGTACTGAAAAAAAAATTGACTGGATTGTATATGTAGGTATTTAAAAGGAAGAGGGAAGTGGGAAATCATTTATGATTTAATTCTCAGTGCGTCAAACGTAACTTGGTCCCAAATTATGTTAGAATATACTGTAAGATAATAATTATTATATTAATAGTTCATTTAATTTATATAGAGATATGTTGGCAACATAATTTTGTTACTATGATGTATTGCAGTTGGTACCACTGCCTCTAGTATATATATTGTATTATATGCTGTATCTACTTTCATGTATTAGAATCTAATCACTTTTAAAGATGGCAAGGAATTGTCGAAATACGGATCAACCTTTGAAACATATAACCTAGTGTTTAATTTGAATATTTAATTTTAATTTACAAAATGTTTCAACGAGAACCAACGGTCTAACGTTTAAATCTTAAAAAAAAATTATCTAAAGTACGCTTAGTGGTTGTGAAGTATAATATAGAAATAGACTGTGTGCAAGAGACGTTTCAGTTCTTTTTTATTTTAAAAAGCCGTCTTCAGTCCTTAGAATAGATCAATATTGCGCTTAATATCATGGAAATGCCAAATATTCAGACTGGCTAACTCTAATCTAAAGACTGAAGACGGCTCTTAAATCCACAATTATCCATTTCTATACAAAAAAATTATTTATTTTTATTTTTGTTAAATATACAAATAAAGTTAAATAGAAATTTAAAAAATTGTATATCAATATCAATTAATATTTTTTCTTTTAATTAATTAAAATTTAATTAAAAATAAAAATTATTATTATTTTTTAATTGCATCATTGAATTTAATTAATTAATAATAGAATTTTAAAATGTTGAATTAATAACAATTGTTTTTTGATTTATAAAAATAAACGATAAATTTAAAAAAAATAAATAATTATTGGCTCTAAATAAAAAAAAATAAAAAAATATTCAAAGAAATAAGCATATAAATAAAAAAATTATATATAAAAAAAGAAATAATGAATTGCTTGAAAAATGGAACTATCATGAAGTAAAATAAAACTCTTTTAAATAGATTAAAGTTTTTCATAATAATACTAAAAAAAAAGTACTTGTACATTTATTTTTTAATTGATTTAGACGTTTACGATTGTTTTAATTGGAATTGCCATTAATTACGGTTGTTAATTTTAATATACCTAATTACAAGATAAATTACAATATTCTGGTCACTATTTATACACCGTTATCAGATAATGCAAAAAGTTTGATAAGTTGGCACTAACTGAGGGTAGGTTGGTAGCGTTAGTGGAGTCTACCATGTGTGGCTAAGTTCACACTGCATATGTTGCCAAATTAACAGAACTGAATTTTGACTAAGTTACGAACAAAATTAATTTTTAAGAATAAAAAAAGTTTTAATTAGAAAAAAAATAAAAATAAGATAATAATAATAATTTTATTTAATGATTTAATTTAATTTTATTTATTTTATAAATTTTAATATTCTTTATGCAATGAGAAATTCATATTTTTCTTCTATAACTGAATAGCTACACTCACACCACACACTCGGGTAGCTCCACTATCCTACCCTCAGTTTGTGTTTACTTATCAAATTGAATTCATTACCTGATGACGGCAGAAAAAAGATTTAATCTATCTTAATTAGCAATATTATTTTTTAATATTTTTAATTAAAATAAATGCTAAAATATAATTTTTTTCCTTCCTAATGCGAAATTTCTTTAATTTTACTTTATTTAATAATAACCTGCTTCCTTCCTTGTGCTTCATTGGTAATATTTAAGATGGCAAAAATAATAGAACAAATTTAAATTTTTGGGTCTGTAGAATCGGCGAGAAAAAAAAATGTTTTCTCCAAGCCAAAATCTCTTATAAAATGAAATACAAAATTTCTTATTATTACCACCCTTTTATTAAATAACAGAAATGCCTTCGAGTAAAAAAAGTCAAAAGGATTTGGGGATGAAAATGAAAGAATAAAATAGAAAAGAATAAAAGAAGAATTATATATAATAGAATAAGTAAACTCACGATTGCAGAGGTTAGCATCCTCATCTGAGCCGTCCTCGCAGTCATTCTCGTTATCGCAGACGAATGTAATCGGGATACATCGACCATTGGCGCATTGGAATTGCCTCAAAGAGCAAAGATCCGTCGCCGAAGAGCCGGAAGACCATCGGGAGGGCGCCGGGGAGCTCTTCCCTATAAACAAAAAAAAAACAATCTTCAATTGTATCTAATAGCTGCCATTTTTCTGATTAAAATGATATGCCACACTTGTATTAAAGTTTCCAGAATTTATTTAAAAAAGCGTGTTTTTGGTTTGAGGTGGAAAAGCATCAGCCATTTTATTTGTTTATATATTTTGAAATAAATTTAATTGTTGATATTTTAATTGGATTTTTTTATTTTATTTTAATTTTATTAATTAGTAGAAAAAATTTAAAATAATAATTTTAAAAGTAAAAATCTGAATCGCTTTATTCCGTTATAACTCATGAACGAAAAGTGATAGAAAAATGGTTGATATATCAAAAGAAAGAGGATGAAATTCCTCAATCGAAGACATATGAAATATGATTCACAAATGAATATCTGAGATGTGGCAAGGTTTTAAAAATGTACAATTTTTTTTTTTATTGTATTTCTCATGTACTAGAGTTATAATTCGAAATTTGACCAATGAAATTTATTCTCTATTAAATATTAAAGCTATCCATATAGAGAATATTTTACCAAAGCCAGCCAAAGGGTGTAAATTATTCAATTAAAATGGATTTTTTTTTTTTACGTTAAATTTTGTTATATTAATCAATAATCTCTAATTCCAGAGAAGATAGCCAAAGCAAGAAATTTCATATAAATCTCTATTAAATTCGGAATCCAATTATATATAAATTAATAAAATAACCCCCATAAAAAGGAGTAAAAAAATAAAATTAAAATGAATAAATTTTTTTCAAATGGACATTTTTTTTTTTTAATTAATTAATAACTCAAAAACAGATGAGTATAATAAACGAAATTGAGTGAGATTATTTATTATCAAATTCTGAATTGAACAATAAATATTAATATAATATCAACTATAAGATAGGGTGAAAAAAAAATAAATTAAAAATTAACGAATTTTTTTTTTAATTTTCAAGATGAGTTTTGTTTTAATTAATCAATATCTCCAATTTCAGAAAATTTTGTTCAATAAAGTTTGGGAATCTTTATTCCTTATTAAATTCCTCATCTAACAATATATATATTATTATAACAAGCCCCGATAGAGGGGGCATAAAATTAAATAAAAAAAGAATAATTTATTTTTGTAACCTTACTTTTTTTATTAATTAATCTATAACTCTGATTTCAGAAAAGTTTCTACAATGAAGTTTGGGAACCTTTATTCCTTATTAAATTCTACATACAACCATATATATATTCTTACAACAACCACCGAGAAGGGGGCAAAAAAATAAAATAAAAAAAGGAAAATTTATTTTTCTAACGTTAATTTTTTTATTAATTTATCAATAATTCCGATTTCAGAAAAGTTTGTTCAATGAAGTTTGGGACCTTTATTCCTTATTAAATTTTACATCCAAACATATATATATTATTATAACAACCCCCGATAGAGGGGGCAAAAAATTAAATAAAAAAAGAACAATTTATTTTTTTAACTTTAATTTTTTTACTAATAATTCAATAAATCCGATTTCATAAAAGTTTGTCCAGTAAAGTTCGGGAGCTTTATTCCTTATTAAATTCTGCATCCAACCATATATATATTATTATAACAAGCACCAAGAATGGGAGCAAAAATTAAATTAAAAAAAAATAAAAAAAATTTTTAACGTTATTTTTTAACTCCTATTTCAGAAAAGTTTGTCCAGTGAAGTTTGGGGGCTTTATTCCTTATTAAATTCTGCATCTAATTATATATATATTTTTATATCAACCCTCACTAAAAGGGGGATAAGAATTAATCAAAAACGAAAAAATATTTTTTTTTTTAATATAACAAAATAACTCTAATCGACAAAGTTGACAGTTTAGTTAAAAAATAAAAATTAATTTACTTAAATAAATTTATTATTTATTCAAAATCTTAAGTAATCAGAAAGATGGAGGATTAATTATTATTATATCCCCTCCTTATTTCAGAGTTGATATTTATCTTTTCAAGCCCCCAGAAGTCAATATTGAAAGCAGCAGCCTAAATCTATATATATGTGTGTAGAGAATATGCGTGCGTATGTTTGCGTAGTCATTTCTCTCTCCCCGACATCCGTATAATCAGTCTGGGACTGTTGATTTATCTCCGGGATTTAGGGATGAGGGTGGATTGTCAGATCGGAAATCAGATTATCAAGCATGGAAATTATGTTCCTTCTAATAGCGAATGATTACATTAGACGGGAAATCCAATCTCTCTTCTCTATCTCTTAAAGAGATGCCCTTTCTCTAGAATATGCGTTCGATTGTTGAAGAGAAAATCATAAAACATGAGAGTTTACAAGTTTTTTTATGGCATATTCTAAAAGATGCCATTTTTCTGTTTAAAATGATATATGACACTTGTATTTAAATTTGATATAAACTATTTAAAAAACGTTTTTTTTGTTTGAGGTGAGAGAAAATAGCGTCAGTCCGCCATTTTATTGTTTTAATTCATTCTTAATTGTTGTTAATCTTATTTTTATTTATATTTTAATTAATGAAAAATTTCAATATGAAGACGACAACTTTGAATTGTTATAGCTCGCAAACGAAAAGTGATAGAAATATGATTGAAATATCATCAGAAAGAGGAAGAAATTCCACAACTGACAACATATGAAATTTAAGTGTCAGATGAATATTTTAAAAATTTACAATTTTTTTTTTAACATTTTGCTCTTTTTTTTAATTCAACAATCAACCGAATTTTTTCAATTTTCATATATTAATTAAAGATAGATAAAATGTATATTTTCGTTTTTATATGTAAAACTCCTGAAGTGTACTTTACTCTTGTATTTTTTTAGTTTTTTGTCTGTAATTTCGTTATTTATAATCTGAGAAAAAATTTAGCTATATAAAAATTATTCTAAATTAAATTGTAAACAACTTTTCTCTTATGCCCTTTTTCAAATAAATCAACTGTTTTTGAGATATATACAATTTACTAGATTTTTTAATTGAACAGGTCAGTTACCTATTTAATTCAATTTATATAAATTAGATTTGAAATCAGAGTAATTGAATGTAGACGGGATTTATCAGAGTGTGAAATAATCGAGTTTAATTTAATTATTTCTAATTAATTAATTAATTGAATCGAATTTCAACTAATTTAGTTTATTTTTCTATTTATTGAACAAAAAATATTAGTAGGATTTAATTAGATTGGATAAAAATAAAATTATTAATTAATTTAATTAATTATCAAAAATAATAATGAGATTTAATTTTTCATTGTATGTGTATTTATAACGCATTAACTTAACTCTGAAACTACTTGACCGAATTTTTTTTTTTTTTATAACCTCATTTTATGTGTTAAAGGGTACAAATTTTAAATATAAATAATATTGAATAGTATTGTTTTTAACGTTAGTTCAGTTCTTACCTAAATCGTATTCTTATTTTACATTCAACATAAATTCCAAATAAAAAAATTTCATATAATTATAAAATAATAATTAGTTGTAGTTGTAAGAAATATACTCGGAAACTACTTGACCAATTTTCATGAGCTTTTTTTTTCTTGAAAAAATGCTTTCGTCAGTTCAGTTCCTACCTAAATAGTATACTTTTATATTAATTAAACATACCAGTAAATTCAAAATAAAAAAATTCTATATAATTTTAAAATAATAATTAATTTTTAATTGTTTTGTAACAAATATACTCGGAAACTACTTGACCGATTTGCATAAGTTAAAAGAATTACCCGAAGTTTATTATGGTTAAATGTTTAGTTGGAACAAATTAAATAGAAATATATAAATAATATTTTTAAGGCTTTGAATATTTTTTTTTTTTTTTTTTTGATGAATGCACATCAAAGAAAGAATAAATGCTTCTAAAGAAATGTCTTTTCACTCGTTTTTCTTTTTTGTAGGGACTTATTGAAAACAAGTTGTTTTTACATTTAGAAAATAAAAAGCAGCTCTCTGTATTTTCAAAAGGGTCGTTTCTAAAGCTATTTTAAGAAACTATTAGGATTTACGATAAGAACTTTTTTATATTCTTTTTCTTCTATTAAATTTCCACCCCCTCGCCGTTTATGTATAAAATTTGTTTAAATTTATCGGATACTATTTGATATAAATGGATATGAGTTTGTTGTGATTTAATTTTTTTCTTTTTTTTTTCAAACCCTTTCGTGGGGGTAATTGTTATAACCTATATATGGGTTGAATCAGAATTTAATAGAGAATAAATCTACCAACCAATTTTTATTTGAATTAACGTTTTTGATCAATTAAAACCAAAATTTAAAAAGAAATCGTTTTTTTTTTTTTAATTTATTTTTTCAAACCATTTCGTGTCGTCGATATTAGTACCCGACAGTACGGTACATTCGAGAAGTGTAAAATTTTTAAGTATGGAAAAATATTTGTATTTTGTTACCATGGCAACCATTTCTCCTATCTTTCCTATGAAATACAAGAGTAAAGTGGTCTTCAAAAAATTTAAATGGCAAAAAGAGAATATACATTTTAAAGAGCATCTAAAAAATAGTTGAGTTATGAATTTTAAACAAAATCGTTAGAGCGAATTTTGAGAAAATCGAAAAAAAACTGAAAATGTGCATCAGCAAAGTACTAGTATTTTTTGGCCGATTTTGTTTAAAAGCTTATTTTCCCGCTCCAGGGGGGTGTCAAACTTAAATATAAAATTTCAATCTCCTAGCTCAATTCCTTCATGCTTAAAATTGAACACAGACAGACCATGTCGTGAAAACGACTTTTTTGGACTCAGGGGACCTCAAAACGTGTATATCCGTCAAAATTTCGACATCGAATTTTTGACATGAAACCAATACTACAGGCACTAAATTCAAATATGAAAGTATCTTTTTTTGGAGTCGAAGATACTCAATTTTTAAATATCTAAAAAATACAATATTTGAGAATTCCTCTTGTGATTGTGGAATTTTATGCTCTTCCTCTATCACTTTTCTAGTTGAAAAAAAGGAGTAAAACGTCACATCCGGTTGACTGATTTAATTCAAAACTTATTTAAAATTAATCAAAAATGTATGTTTAAAGTTTCATCCTTAATTATTATTTTTATTATTATCGTTGGCTGGTGTCAAAAGAATCCACTTTTATTTTTTATTTATCCATTTATTATTAATCCTCGGTTGAATAGAGAGAAAGAGAGAGACGGGCTTTTTAAATAATATATCTCTCCCTCCCCCCCCCTTCCCGCCCACCTATCACCGTTTTCGCCCTTTATTCATTCCTTCAAAGGAAAATTGTGAATAAATACTTTCACAAAGGGGTTTGTGAAATGGCCTAAAGGCTAATAAAGTCTTTTCATACATGAGAAAGTTAACTAAAAAAAAAAAACAATCTCTTTTGTTTGAATTCATTATAAAACCACTTAAAAAAAAAAGATGGTGATAAGAATATCACGAAACTTTCCTATAAATAGGAATTTAAATTATATTTCAAAAAAAAAAATTATACAATCCCCCCACCTTTGTCTTTTAATATTAATATTAATAACGCTAAAATATAACCAGTGGGAAATTTTCTATACATTACTGAAAAATCCCCATGAAAATCGGTCCAGTAGTTTCAGAGTTAATGTATTCATAACAATCAATCCCATTAATTGCAAATAAATTCTGCACAATTAATTTTTTTTTTTTTTAATTAAATTAAATTTTTAAAAACCCGCAAATATCAACTTGAAAAATTTATTTGATTATTTTTCACTAATTAAAAATTATTCTAATTTATTACAATTTCGTTGTTAAAAAGAATTTAATTATAAATAAATCTAATTATATTTGACATTATATATTTGAGAGTTTTAAATTTAATTAAATTTAAAAAAAAGTAGTTTAATTAATAAAAATTTGGAAATACCAAACATTCATGTACTGTGGTTATGCTACATCCACATTTTCTACTAAACGTTTTGTGATGAATTTTTTTTTTATCATTGATTTATAATTAACCTCAAAAAGGAATGATAAATAAAAAAATAT
>JAKCPI010016606.1:0-33688 GCA_023213315.1 Euborellia annulipes | reverse complement strand
ATCTATATTATAATAAAGCTGAAAAGACGTTTTTTGATTAAGGTACTTCTAGACCACCTAGAGATATGGGGTTTTTTGCATTCGATTCAGAATCCTCTAAAACCAAATAGAAAAATCCAAAATCTTAAAAAAGTTGTACCACTTTTTTTTAAGAGGGGAAAAACTCATTTTTTTCGATGTTTTTTCAAAAATTTCACGATATTTTTTCATTTTTTCACTCATATCTTCTAAACGGTTAAAGATATCTTCAATATCTGAATTAGTCAATAATCTGCATTAAATTTTGAAAATGACAAACCTCTTTTAACTATTTTTGAGGTTTGTTTACACATATAAATAATTCGTGCAAAAAGAACCTCATTTTTGATGATTTTGCCGCGGCTTCAGTTCATTTTCATTGTTTTTTTGCTTCAGTATTTATTGTCCAATTTCAATAATTTTTTTTGCGAAATGTTCCTCACATCCTATACTTTAAGTCAGGTAAATTTCATTTTTTTTTATCAACCCCTTCTATTTAATTTTCAAGTGTGAAAAAAAATAACACGAAAATTTTCATTTTTTGAGATGGTTTTTAAACATCTGTGTCTTTAGACAAGCTAGACAATTGCGGTTTTTTTTATTTGATTCAGTACCATCTGCTGACGACTAGAAAAATCCAAAATCATGAAAAAGTTATACCCCCTTTTTTTAAATTACAAAAAACTCATTTTTAGCCGATTATTTTTTTACATTTTTGGCTATATTTTTTGAATGATAAGAGATATCTTCAATCTCATAATTTTGTATTTTTCTACATTAAATTTGGAAAAGAATGAGACCCTTTGCACTATTCTAAGGCATTGTTTAGCGGCTGTGCAACTTTTGGCGTGTGATACAAAATTTTTTTTTATTAATTTTTTTCATATTCATGGCCATATTTTTTAAACGATTATCAATGTCTTAGATATGATTTACTTTTTATAATCTACATTAAATTTCCTTTAAAACGAGCCCAGTTTGGACCTGATAAGCCTCTATTTAAGTTCTTTAAACTTTTTCTAAAAATGGAAGAAATTTTTATTTTTTGTTTGTTTGTTTGAAGAGTTTCTTTCAATTTTCGGCTATATTTTTTGAATGGTAAGAGATATCTTCAATCTCATAATTTTGTATTATTCTACATTAAATTTGGAAACAAATGAGCCACATTACAGCATTCTCAGACATGGTTTAGTATACTATCTATTCGTCAATCACGAGACAAACTTTTAAGTAGATATTTTTTTCCGAGATATTTCTATACAATTTTAGCTATATCTTTTTAATGGTAAAAGATATCTTGGATATCCAAAGGTTTTCACATTTTAGATTAAATTTTGTAAAAAATGAATACCATTTCATTTAATTCAGACATTGTTTAGGGTATTTAAAACCACTTCTAAAATGTAAGAAATTTTTTTTTTGTTTGATTGCTCTGAATGATCCACATTGCAGTATTCTCAGGCATGGCTTAGTATCTAAAATGAACGAAATTATAGATTATTTCAATTTTTTCTTTAGATATCTTCAAAACATAGCAAAAAAATCATTTTCAATTCATTCCCTCATAGAGCCTTCCACGACCACAACATTTCATTTGGCTCATATTCTTATTTTTTTTTTACTTAGCGCCGGGTATTTTTAACATTCTTCAGACCCGGAAATTTTTCAAACCCTCCCGTACCGACGAAAATTTAGTGAATGAATGAATGAATGTCTAGGAATTTTTTTTTTTTTAAACATTCACACTTTTTTCTCATTCACACTCACATTCTCACAGTCTTTTCGGCAACTTAGGCCATTTAAGACTTTGACGATGTATGATACCCCTGAATCATACATTGTATAAAATTTCTTTTATTTAATAAAAAGTTTTAAATAATACATCAAATAAAAAAAAAAATTATTTAAAAATATTTAATTTTTTTTACATATTTAAATTTATAATAAATAATAAACTTTTTCAGATGTCAGAAAAAAGAAATATTTTAAAATTGTTTATTTTTAACTTTGCCCATCAACCGTAGGTTGAGGTAAAGTTAATGTAATCGTAAAAAAAATCGAAATTTTTCTGAAGCTGCCAAAATTCGTTTTGAGGTCCCCTGAATCCATTTAAGTAGTTTTTGGAATGATGTCTGTGTGTGTGTGTGTGTGTGTGCTGTGGTAAATTTTTTCGTCAACGAAAACTCAAAAACTATTTGTTCAATTGTTTTGAAATTTTGCACCCATAAACTAGGGGTAGAGGCCAAGAAGTGAAAAGCTTTTGCTAAACATCGGACCATTAGAGGGGGGGGGCAAATATTTTTTCTTACATAACCTATACTTTTTTTTATATATTCAGAAACAAGACTTCCTCCCGAGTAAAATGATATATAATATGTATAACATCGGACCATTAGGGGGAGCTCTAGGGGGGGGGGGGGAAATATTTTTTTCTTACATAACCTATAATTTTTTTTATATATTCAGAAATATTCAGAAACTAGAATTTCTTCTGAGTAAAATGATATATAATATGTATACCATCGGACCATTAGGGGGCTCTAGGGAGGGAGGGCAATATATTCTTTTCTTGAATAGTGGGTGGGCAAAGTTGTGCGCTCGGCTTAGTCCGACCCTTTATTTTTTAATAGGGCCTTGCCCGTCCGATTTCATTTGCATGCCCGTCCTCCTAATCAGTTTATTAAAGTGAAATTTAGACTTGCTACCCGCCCATAATTTTTTCATGGTCTTCAAAACCCACAGGCCGGGCAGGGCGAATATTCAATTATTTTAAACTTGATTCAGTGTATTTTCATTTGGGCAGAAATCATATGGGCTTTAAAATTAAGGGGAAAACTACTGATCACGTCCCGAGACGCCGCCCGCCAGGGCCAGGTTGGGAATGGCGCGGCGAAGCCGCGCCTTCTCCAACTTGTATTATAATAAAGCTGAAAAGACGTTTTTTGATTAAGGTACTTCTAGACCACCTAGAGATATGGGGTTTTTTGCATTCGATTCAGAATCCTCTAAAACCAAATAGAAAAATCCAAAATCTTAAAAAAGTTGTACCACTTTTTTTTAAGAGGGAAAAACTCATTTTTTTCGATGTTTTTTCAAAAATTTCACGATATTTTTTCATTTTTTCACTCATATCTTCTAAACGGTTAAAGATATCTTCAATATCTGAATTAGTCAATAATCTGCATTAAATTTTGAAAATGACAAACCTCTTTTAACTATTTTTGAGGTTTGTTTACACATATAAATAATTCGTGCAAAAAGAACCTCATTTTTGATGATTTTGCCGCGGCTTCAGTTCATTTTCATTATTTTTTTGCTTCAGTATTTATAGTCCAATTTCAATAATTTTTTTTGCGAAATGATCCTCTCATCTTATACTTTTAGTCAGGTAAATTTCATTTTTTTTCATCAACCCCTTCTATTTAATTTTCAAGTGTGAAAAAAAATAACATGAAAATTTTCATTTTTTGAGATGGTTTTTAAACATCTGTGTCTTTAGACAAGCTAGACAATTGCGGTTTTTTTTATTTGATTCAGTACCATCTGCTGACGACTAGAAAAATCCAAAATCATGAAAAAGTTATACCCCCTTTTTTTAAATTACAAAAAACTCATTTTTAGCCGATTATTTTTTTACATTTTTGGATATATTTTTTGAATGATAAGAGATATCTTCAATCTCATAATTTTGTATTATTCTACATTAAATTTGGAAAAGAATGAGACCCTTTGCACTATTCTAAAGCATTGTTTGGCAGCTGTGGAACTTTTGGCGTGTGAAATAAAATTTGTTTTTTTTAATTTTTTTCATATTCATGGCCATATTTTTTAAACAATATTCAATGTCTTAGATATGATTTACTTTTTATAATCTACATTAAATTTCCTATAAAACGAGCCCGGTTTGGATCTGATAAGCCTCTATTTAAGTTCTTTAAACTTTTTCTAAAAATGGAAGAAATTTTTATTTTTTGTTTGTTTGTTTGAAGAGTTTCTTTCAATTTTCGGCTATATTTTTTGAATGGTAAGAGATATCTTCAATCTCATAATTTTGTATTATTCTACATTAAATTTGGAAACAAATGAGCCCCATTACAGCATTCTCAGACATGGTTTAGTATACTATCTATTCGTCAATCACGAGACAAACTTTTAAGTAGATATTTTTTTTCCGAGATATTTCTATACAATTTTAGCTATATCTTTTTAATGGTAAAAGATATCTTGGATATCCAAAGGTTTTCACATTTTAGATTAAATTTTGTAAAAAATGAATACCATTTCATTTAATTCAGACATTGTTTAGGGTATTTAAAACCACTTCTAAAATGTAAGAAATTTTTTTTTTGTTTGATTGCTCTGAATGATCCACATTGCAGTATTCTCAGGCATGGCTTAGTATCTAAAATGAACGAAATTATAGATTATTTCAATTTTTTCTTTAGATATCTTCAAAACATAGCAAAAAAATCATTTTCAATTCATTCCCTCATAGAGCCTTCCACGACCACAACATTTCATTTGGCTCATATTCTTATTTTTTTTTACTTAGCGCCGGGTATTTTTTACCATTCTTCATACCGGCCCGGAAATTTTTCAAACCCTCCCGTACCGACGAAAATTTAGTGAATGAATGAATGAATGTCTAGGAATTTTTTTTTTTTTAAACATTCACACTTTTTTCTCATTCACACTCACATTCCCACAGTCTTTTCGGCAACTTAGGCCATTTAAGACTTTGACGATGTATGATACCCCTGATTCATACATTGTATAAAATTTCTTTTATTTAATAAAAAGTTTTAAATAATACATCAAATAAAAAAAAAATTATTTAAAAATATTTAATTTTTTTTTACATATTTAAATTTATAATAAATAATAAACTTTTTCAGATGTCAGAAAAAAGAAATATTTTAAAATTGTTTATTTTTAACTTTGCCCATCAACCGTAGGTTGAGGTAAAGTTAATGAAATCGTAAAAAAAATCGAAATTTTTCTGAAGCTGCCAAAATTCGTTTTGAGGTCCCCTGAATCCATTTAAGTAGTTTTTGGAATGATGTCTGTGTGTGTGTGTCTGAGGTAAATTTTTTCGTCAACGAAAACTCAAAAACTATTTGTTCAATTGTTTTGAAATTTTGCACCCATAAACTAGGGGTAGAGGCCAAGAAGTGAAAAGCTTTTGCTAAACATCGGACCATTAGAGGGGGGGGGGGCAAATATTTTTTCTTACATAACCTATACTTTTTTTTATATATTCAGAAACAAGACTTCCTCCCGAGTAAAATGATATATAATATGTATAACATAGGACCATTAGGGGGAGCTCTAGGGGGGGGAATATTTTTTTCTTACATAACCTATAATTTTTTTTATATATTCAGAAATATTCAGAAAGTAGAATTTCTTCTGAGTAAAATGATATATAATATGTATACCATCGGACCATTAGGGGGGCTCTAGGGGGGAGGGCAATATATTCTTTTCTTGAATAGTGGGTGGGCAAAGTTGTGCGCTCGGCTTAGTCCGACCCTTTATTTTTTAATAGGGCCTTGCCCGTCCAATTTCATTTGCATGCCCGTCCTCCTAATCAGTTTATTAAAGTGAAATTTAGACTTGCTACCCGCCCATAATTTTTTCATGGTCTTCAAAACCCACAGGCCGGGCAGGGCGAATATTCAATTATTTTAAACTTGATTCAGTGTATTTTCATTTGGGCAGAAATCATATGGGCTTTAAAATTAAGGGGAAAACTACTGATCACGTCCCGAGACGCCGCCCGCCAGGGCCAGTTGGGAATGGCGCGGCGAAGCCGCGCCTTTCCAACTTGTATATAATAATAGCGGAGTGTCGTCTGTCCGTCTGTCTGTTGTTTGTCATGCTCTGATTGAACAACTTCCCGTAGGCATTTTTAAATTAAATTTTGCAGTTTTATAGAGAACGTTATGGACGGTCGAGGAAAAATACTTGGGACACCAAATTCTCAAAAGGGGAGGCGCAAAAAATTCCAGAAAATCCAGGATTTGCCTATTGAGTTTAGTGTTGCCTTATGAAGAATTAAAGCTATTTAACGCCATTATATATATTTCATAACTATAGACACACTGGTTTTTTCGTTTTTTTTTTTTCCCCTTAAACACTCACACTTTTTCCCATTCACACAGTCTTTTCTGTAACTCAGGCCATATAAGACTTTTGACTATGACCGTTATTGGAATATATATGTATTTGGGGTCCAGACATTCTTATTTAAGCCATTTGGTATCCCCTTTCTCCAAGAAACTTAAAGTGGACAAATTTTAAAGAGAAATAAAAACAAATAGGCCTAAAATAAAATTTTTTTTTCTTGAAATAAAAAATTCGTAAATATTAGAGATTTTTTTCATTTATTTATAAGTTTTTTTTATTTAGATTTTAGAATTTATGAGAGTTAATAAAATAATAATAAAAAAAAAAATCATTAGGGAAAATAGGTATTTTTTTGTTTTGGAGAAGGCTTTGGGGAGGGGGGGCGGCCCCCCTGCCCCCCCTGAATTCACCACTGCCCTCAACCCTTGGTATACAAAGCAGACGCTCTACCAACTACATCAAGCCCGAGGGCCCTTTTTTGTTTGTAATTTTTTTCGTCAACGAAATCTCAAAAACTATTCATTCAATTGTTTTGAAATTTTGCACCCATAAACTAGGGGTAGAGGACAAGAACTGAAAAGCATTAGGGGGGACTCTAGAGGGGACATATTTTTTTCTTGAATAGTGGGTGGGCAAAGTTGTGCGCTCGGCTTAGTTCGATCCTTTATTTTTCAATGGAGAAGAAAGAACTAAGAAAGAAGAAAGAAAGAGTAATTTAGTAAATTATAAAAAATAAATGATTAGAATGAGAATGTAAATGAAATTGTGGATAAAAGGAATTGATGTCAAAGTTAAGTCATAAAGGAAGACGTTAAGTCATAAAAGAAGATGTTAAGTCACAAAAGGCGTTTAGTCATAAAGGAAGACGTTAAGTCATAAAAGAAGATGTTAAGTCACAAAAGGCGTTTAGTCATAAAGGAAGACGTTAAGTCATAAAAAAACGGGGGTCTGGGGGGCTATGCCCCTATGTAAGTCTGGGGGCAAAGCCCCCAGCTAGCTACAAGGGAGCGAGCGAAGCGAAGCGCTTGTAAGCTAGTATATATATATTTTTTTTTATTCATCCAAAATTCATTAAAAAAAGATAATCTCGCGTCCAACATTTAGTCATCAGATATTTATTTGAAAATGAATTATGCATTAAACTTTGATTGATTTTATTTTTTTAAATAAAATTTTCTAACTACAAAGCTCTTACTAATCGATAATATTCAAATTAAATTTTTTAGTAGCCTAAATAAAATTTGTTAAACTCAGAAACTAAATTTTTTTTTAAAGAAGAGGGGCAACTTTTTGAGATCCGGGAGGGGAAAGGAACCCGGCTAATTGGTAAAGCATTCAGTATTATTTCTTGGCTGCATCTGCCTTTACACATCTTTACACCAATACTTTTTTTTTTTTTTTTACTTTTTCTTACCCATCTATGTATATATGTTAATACAATATAAAGTATTGGATTCATGTCAAAAATTCGATGTTGAGATTTTGATGGATATACACGTTTTGGAGTACCCTGAATCCAATAAAGTGGTTTTCGCAACATAGTCTGTCTGTCTGGGTGTCTGTGAACAAAATATCTCAAAACCCAAAAGAGCTAGGAGGTTAAATTTTATATTTAAGTTAGGTACCCTCCTGGGACGTAAGACGTAAGCTTTTGAACAAAACTGACCAAAGAGTACTAGTACTTTACTGATGTACTTTTTCAGTTTTTTATTTATTTTTTTTTTTTTTTTTCAAAATTTGCTCTAACGATTTTTATTAAAATTTACAAATCAATTATTTTTTAGTAGTCTTTAAAATGTATCTTCTCATTTTGCCCGTAAAGCACACTTTACTCTTGTACTTCATAGAAAAGATAAGAGAAATGTTTGTCATGGTAACAAAATATAAAAATTTCCCCTGTTTATAAATTTTATGTCTTGAATTCTAATATATCGGCGGAAACTAAATATATCTCAACACAAAAAAATCTGGTGTGACAAGGACAGTACACAACTTTCTCTTATAAAAGATAAGAGAAAGTTGTCTGCTGTGCGACCAGTCACACCATATTTGTTTTAAGAAAAACGCCAAAAAAGTCTCAATAACACAGCACCTCCACTCGATTATTTGTATAAAAAAAAAACAACTTAAAATACTGTATTTTTTAACTTATTTTAAGTTGAAAATCCTCAATTCACTTTTTAGATATGGTCTTTGAACTGAAAAATTTGATTATTTAAAGCAAGGGTTCTCAACGTTGTCCTACGAGCCAGATGGTCTCTTGTAATCCAGGGCTTCTTTTGGAGGTCACTGATAAATTTTTCTTTTTAAATTTATTTTGTGGAAGTATTTGTTGTGAAGAACAGAGTTGTTGGTAGTTAATAAAATAAAAAACGGTAATTTTTTGTTGTAATTTTCGGCCGAGCATTCAGTTTTGATTGTTACATAAACAAACCAAAAATTATTTGATGAATTATAACCATCGAAACTGAATGGGAAAAAGAAGATTGCTATCAAAATCTTTTTTTTTTTAACTCTTTTCGTCATCTTATGCCAATTACACTTTAAACGTTACTTTATATTAATTAAAGATATACATTGGATCTAAGCATAATTATTTATACCATTTGGTATCCAAATGGTATAAATAATTTCATGGAACTGCCTGAGGCCCAACTCACTTCCATTAACTTCTAGACAATCAATATTGACATTTCTCAATCTCTCGGCCACAAAGGGAGGAGGGAGGGTATATCATAATCTTATCACTAAGGCTGAACGCACACCAATTGAACAAAACGTTTTGCTCAATGCCAATGCACACCGATTTGGCAAAATGTTTTCCATTGGACAAAATGTTTTGTCATTGAACGTTTTTGCCTAATCGGTGTACGTTGACATTGGACAAAATGTTCTACTATTGAGCAAAAACAATTTGTTCAATGATGTCTAATCATGCCCATTTGTGTTTTGCCTAATCGGTGTGCGTTGACCCAAAGAAAAATATTGAAAAAACAATTTTAGACACGATTCTTCAAAAATATTTTTTTTATTGAGCGTTTTTGCTCAATCGGTGTGCGTTTAAACTAAATTCATTTAGACAAATCCAACAGGGATATTTATTTATTTTCTCGGATCAATTTATGGTATTTTGACAACTAGGTGATGATAGTATATGATAATTTTAAGTAATAGCCAACAGAGAGAAAAAAAAATAAATAAATATTTTATAGTTCAATACAATTGCTCCCCCAGAGGGGGAGATATATATTTTTATTTGTTTGTATTTGTATATAAATATCCATACCCTCAAGGCATTGACAATCAAAACAAGAGAGAAGGCTTTAAAAGGAAAGTATAAATAAATACCTCCCTCTTCTCCTTATCTCTCTCTCTCCCTCTTTTATTTAGGTCCTTTCATTTATTTATTTATTTTGTTTTCCGTTTTGATAGATACAAACGGTTAGCCTTTCGGCAATGTGCGCGTTCGTTTCGTTTTTTTTTCTTCCTCTCCTTAGTCTTTCACCAGCTTCTTGCCATGAATTCGTAAAATTTTCAATTTTTAACCCGAGAAAAAAAATAAGAAAGAATAACGGGGGGAATTTCTTCATCCCGTGAAACTCTCGAAACCGCCACCGCCACTGCCGTTAAGACTTTATCGCTTTTTGAGAAATATCTAAGCTTTAGCTCTTATTTTCTCTCTTTGTCTGTATCTAGTTTTATCAATTCGGACATATATTATTTTTCTTTTTATTTATTTTGTGAGAAAAACATAGTTTATTTCTATATTATCTTCTAACCGACAATAATTTGTCTTTGGCTATAGAGATATAGACGAAAAATGTTGAAATGATACAAATTACTAATATATAAATTATAAAGGAGTGTCCTCTATACTCATCGCTTTGAATACACTATCTGGGAGGTTTCGTTGCCTT
Source organism: Euborellia annulipes (assembly GCA_023213315.1). Lineage (NCBI taxonomy): Eukaryota > Metazoa > Arthropoda > Insecta > Dermaptera > Anisolabididae > Euborellia > Euborellia annulipes. Next base: position 23,624 of record JAKCPI010016606.1, on the reverse strand, counting down.
AGGGAATGTCGAGAGCCTTACTTAATAAAAACATTTATTTTTTTATATGAGCGAAGCCCTCAAATTAAGAGCATTCGCTATGAATGAGTGAATGTGTACACTCAAAAAAATCTGGTGTGACTGTCGCTCAGCACACAACTTTCGATTACCGAAGGTAAGTGCTTGTCACATCAGATTGTTTTGGTGTCGACATATATTTAGTTCCCGACAGTAAGCTTACGGTACATTTGAGTTCAGATGTAAAATTTTTTTTTTTTTTTTTTTTTAACATTCACACTTTTTCTCATTCACACTCACACTCACACACACTTCACCTCTTTTCGGCAACTTAGGCCATTTAAGACTTTTGACGATAACCGTTATGAATATATTATTATTTGGGGTCCAGGCATTCTTATTTAAGCCATTTGGTATCCAAATGCCTTAAATAAAATATCGACTACCTGGGTCCAACCCGCGACGTTTGGTATACGAGGTTAGCACCTAACCTCTACGCCAAGCCCCGTGGGCATGTAAAATTTATAAGTATGGTAAAATATTTATATTTTGTTACCATGGCAACCACTTCTATCTTTCATTTGAAGTACAAGAGTAAAGTGGTCTTCAGAAGATTTCAATGGCAAAATGAGAATAAATATATTAAAGAGCATCTAAAAAATAATTGATTTTTGAATTTTAATCAATATCGTTGGAGCGAATTTTGAGAAAATTGAAAAACTACATCAGTAAAGTACAATTACTTTTTGGCCGATTTTGATTAAAAGCTTATTTTCACGCCCCAGGGGGGTGTCTAACTTCAATATAAAATTTCAACGTCCTAGCTCAATTCCTTCATGCTGTCGCGTGGATTCAGGGGATCTCAAAACATACATATCCACTAAAATCGACACATCGAATTTTTGACATGAATCTAATACTTTCTCTTTCTATATTTTAACATATATAGAAGTAAGAGGATGTAAAAAGAGTGCTATTATTGTACATATTATCTAATCTCTTTTCCTCCCCTTCGGCGAGCAAATGCATTAAATTTATTCTTGCTCACTGTTTGGAAATTTTCAAATTTCTCTTTCTGATTAAAATTTTAAATTTCCTTCACCCGCTCCACTTCTTGTAACTATAGCCAATCAGCGTCCTGATCGGCACATACACACAGACCGGATGCTAGCCTCTAGCTCTTTATATATCGTAATGATGTTACGATGAATAATAAAACTAATAGGCTATAATCTACGAATTTAACATTCAAATTATAGGTGCTTTATTAATTACTGTTTATAAGATCTTTTGATTGGGTTATCAATCTTGTTCATCAAAAATTTTTTCTTACATCTTTAAGAAAAATTAGAAAGATGATTAGATAAACGAATGTAAAAATAATATTTTAAACTGCAACGCCTTCAATATGTCTTCACTCCGTGCAGTGTAAATAAATAATAATCTTTAATTAGGCTTCTGAAAATTCGATTGGAAATCATGACGACATCGGATGCTAGAATTATTTTTGCCCATCACATCTCATTGTAAATTACTAAGATAACCCTTAGCCTATCAGTAGTTATATTAATGGTTTTTAGAGAAATCATCATTTTGTTCAAATATAAAACTATTATATTTTCATATTTCCTCAATTCTATTTTATTCTTTTACTTTCTCGTATAAATAAATAAAAACAAATAATTTATTGTAATCGTCAAAAAATTCGACTTCGAGATTTTGATGTTTTCCACGTTTGACCTCCCTGAGTCCAAACAAATCATTTTGGTGTCCACACGATTGCTACAAAACCAAAGCAGCCAGATCGATGAAATTTGGTTATACTCCTTAAGGAGCGTACAAGTATTACGTGACGCAATTTGGAGGCGAGAGGAGGTCCCGTAAAACGTTACCATGCGTTACACGGGGGGGGGGGGTTGAACAACGCGTTACGTAACTGGTATTTTAGCGACTTTCCGGTACTTTTCGCAACATAATTGTGACTTTTAGATAAGAATGGCCACTTGAGCGTTACGTAACGTCTGGGGGGGGGGTCCAGAAAAATGTTACGGCGCGTTACAAGGGGGGGTCAAAAGTCTTCAAAAATTGCGTTACATAATACTTGTACGCTCCCTTACACTAAAACTTTAGATTTCTATCAACTTTTGGAGTAGTCTAAATTCGTCACCTGGAAGTAGTACTTTACCTAAAAAGTTTTTTCAAAAATCCTCTGGACTCGCCTTCTGCGAGCAAATGCATCAAATTTATTCTTGTTCACTGTTTGGAAATTTTGCATTTGTTCGCTGAAGGTTTCAAATTTCCCTCTCTGATTTAAATTTTAAATTTCCCTCTCCCCCTCCACTTCCTGTAACTCTAGCCAATCAGCACCCTGATAGGCACATACACACAGGGACAGGAAGTATACCTCTAGCGCTTTATATTATTGTAGGCTATGATGATAGACCCCCTCTCTAATTGAAAAGCAGTTTTCTTGATTAATCAGAGAGCATCCACGTTCTTTCTTATGGATCTCGCTTTGATTCATTTTTTTTTTTAATTGAATTTTTTTGAAGATTTTTTTACAGATCTGCTTTAATTGGGATAATTTGATCACACTCGTTGCTCAATTAATATTTCTAGATTTTTCCCTGATTTAGCATTTACGTTTAAAGCAATATAAACAAAGATAATGAATCAACATTTTAAAAACAAAAAATACAAAATTAACGTCAATATATTCATTCGTTTTATGTAAATATTTTCTTTAATTTAGAAAAGTTATAATTTGTTATTTGGACAAATTGGATTGATTTACAATTAGGAACAAGCAACACTTTGATTTCATGCTTTGTAAATAACATCTTTTTTTATTTGTGTCTTTTATGTTAGTCAAATTCATTTTGATAAAAACAAATCAAATATTATTTCATCTATCTAGTTTAATTATCAATATTGGTGTTTTTTTTTTTTTTTTTTTTTGTATAATTATATCTTATTTATTATTAAAATGTTTTTGCCTTGCAATGAAAACGAAACTTTTGATAAGGATCAAGTTTCAATATTGATTTTATAACATGAATCGTTTATATAAATATATTGTTATACTGGACCTCAGCGTTTTTTTTAATGAAAAAGTGGGCCGCACATCAAAAAAGGTTGGGAATCGCTGCTCTAAACTTTTCGTGTGATTTTTGAAAAAATTAAATATATTTTGTGATTTGGATGAAAATTTTGAACTTTCAAAATTCCTTAAATTTTACTTAATCTAAAAACAACTTATGGGATTGCAAGATGGCAAATTTGTTTAGTATCGGCCGGGATTATATTAATTCTACCTTTCGACGTTTCAGAGATACCATACTCATTTTCAGGTCCTATATTATAAACATTATACGGTACTTATAAAATAATTTATATAACTAGAAAAACTTTAGAGAGATCGCTCTACTTGTTGTTAAAAATTTCACTACCTCCTTCAGTTAGAGTAGCTAGGTAGAATTTTAGTATGCATATATTTTACAAAATACTTACTACCCACTAAATTTAATTATTGTAAAATATACCATTTTTTTTTTAATTTAATTTAAGGTCTTTTTCGACATCGCAGACCATTTAGACCCCATCTCTTTTAATAAATTCTATACATATGCTTATATATATAAAAATATATTATAATAGTCTAGTTTCTAGACGCTGCTCCTACATCCCTTTAATGAAAATATTTTTTTTTTTTTTTTTTAATTTTTTGCTCATTTAGCTTACTTCCATTGGTCTAAAAAAAATCTGGTGTGACTGGCGCACAGCACACAACTTTCTCTTACCCTTCGGTAAGAGAAAGTTGGGCACTGTGCTGGTCACACCAGATTTTTTGTGTCGAGATATATTTAGTTTCCGATAGCACCTTAGTTTCAAACTTGCATTTTAAATGTTGACTGCTTCAAATAAACTATGGTTATTTTTCAAAATTTTAATCTCATATTTGGACATTTTATACACAATATAGAATCGTAAATAAATACAAAATTTCATAAGAATTGGAAAAAAAAATTTTAAATGCCTAAAAAGTTCCAAAGGGGACCCCCTTTTGAATCGAAATTAACATACAAATCCCTATAGGAAATTAACATTAGGCCTATGAGAGAAGGCGGAGAGACAGGCGATAATGTTTGCAAGTGAGAGAGAGAGAGATATATGTTTTCTCCTAAGCAATTAAAGACACAAATAAATGGGAATTTAAATAATAATTGATTTTTAATCTAATAAAAAGAAAAAGATTTAAATTCCGTTACCATGGCAACCATTTCTATCTTTCCTATGAAGAACAAGAGTAAAGTGGTCTTCAGAAGATTTCAACGGCAAAATGAGAATATACATTTTAAAGAGCATCTAAAAAATAATTGATTTTTGAATTTTAAAAAAAATCCTTGGAGGGAATTTTGAGAAAATCGAAAAAAACTGAAAAAGTACATCAGTAAAGTACTAGTACTTTTTGGCCGATTTTGTTCAAAAGCTTATTTTGAGCGTGTGGGAAGGTACCTAAGTTAAATATAAAATTTCAATCCGGTAGCTCAATTCCTTCATGCTAAAAATCTGTCCACACATACAGACACACGCACACACACACACACACACACACATACATACACACACACACACAGACCAATTTGCGGGACCCACTTTTTTTGGACTCAGGGGACCTCAAAACATGTATATCCATCAAAATCTCGACATCGAATTTTTGACATGATCATAATACTTTCTCTCCTATATATTTCATATATAGGGTACGAGAAAGTAAAAAAATGTATTCATTTAAGTTAACTAAAAAATGAAAGTGGAAATAATGGGATTTTTTTTTTACTGAATTCATTTATTTATTATTAACACACTCATACCATTAAAATATTTATGGAAATTTTTACTGGTTAAGAAAGGGACAAAACTTTAATGAAGCGGATTAGATAAATTATTCATATAGAAAAGAGAAATTTTATATAAATATTTAAATCATTTAATAGAGGTAGTTTTTATTTCTTTCGCTACTTCAATTATTTTGGTGGGTTAGCGGTCATAACATTAGTACAATAAAATATTACTGTTTCATTGTCAGGAGAGTATTTATTTATTTATTTTGTCTCCCGACATCTACCGCCATTAAATCATAATAAAAATTACTTTCTAATTGGATCGAAAGAGTTTTTAATAAATGATAAAGAAGGAAATCTCTACCTCTCATTTTTCATTCATTAATAAATCAATGCACCAGACAAAGGCTTTTCAAACACTAAGTTAAACCCATTGCTTTGTCGTACTATCGGGAACAAAAATTTGTTTACTGAAAGATAGGCAACCCGATTGACCAACTCGCTAATGGGTTGAGCATGCGCTCTAGAAGATATCTGATACAGATAAGTCACGAAAACTATTTAATAAATAATTTTCTTCCAAAGTGGTTAGAAGGCTGGACATCTCTCATTATGGAAGAATGGTTTTCTAAATATTTTACTTTCTCTTACCTATATTTGTTGATATATATAGGCCTATAGAAAAAGTATTGAATTCATGTAAAAAATTCAACGTCGAAATTTTGATGGATATACACGTTTTGAGGTCTCCTGATTCTAAAAAATCTGGTGTGACTGGCGCACAGCACACAACTTTCTCTTACCTTCGGTAATCGAAAGTTGTGTACTGTGCTTGTCACACCAGATTTTTTGTGTCGACATGTATTTAGTTCCCGGCAGTAGGGAATATTTGAATTCAGATGTAAAATTTATAAGTATGGGAAAATATTTATATTTTGTAACCATGGCAACCATTTCTCCTATCTTTTCTATGGAGTACAAGAGTAAAGTGGTCTTCAAACAATTTTGAGGGCAAAACGAGAATATACATTTGAAAGAGCATCTAAAAAATAATTGATTTTTGAATTTTAATCAAAATCGTTAGAGCGAATTTTGAGAAAATCGAAAAAAACTGAAAGAGTACATCAGTAAAGTACTAGTACTCTTTGGCCGATTTTGATTAAAAGCTTATTTTCACGGTCCCAGGGGTGTTTAACTTAAATATAACATTTCAACCTCCTAGCTCAATTCCTTCATGCTTAAAATTGAACACCCACCCACCCACACACACACCCCCACACATACACACAGACAGACCATGTCGCGAAAACCACTTTTTTAGATTAAGGGGACCTCAAAACGTATATATCCATCAAAATCTCGACATTGAATTTTTGACATGAAACCAATACTTTCTCTCTATATATATATTACATATATACATAGGTAAGAGAAAGTAAAAAGTGGTTTTCGCGACATGGTCTGTCTGTCTGTCTGTGAACAAAATATCTCAAGAACCAAACGAGCTAGGAAGTTGAAATTTTATATTTAAGTTAGGTACCTTCCAGGGACGTTAAATAAATCTTTTGAACAAAATCGGCCAAAAAGTACTAGTACTTTACTGATGTACTTTTTCAGTTTTTTTTTAATTTTCTCAAAATTCGCTCTAACGATTCTGATTAAAATTCAAAAATCAATTATTTTTTTAAATTTAACGAGACTGTGAGTGTTTTTTATTGGTGAGGCCAAACATCCCATGACCCCCGGGAATCGAACCCAGGATCTCCGCCTTTCCGGGGCATAGGCGTGCTATCCATTGCACCAGGCCACCGGACCCTCGGCCTTAATTTTTTTAAATGCTCTTTCAAATGTATATTCTGATTTTGCCCTCAAAATTGTTTAAAGCACACTTTACTCTTGTAATTCATATAAAAGATAGGAGAAATTGTTGCCATGGTAACAAATTATTTTTCCCATGTTTATAAATTTTACTTTTTGAATTCTAATATATCGGTGGAAACTAAATATATCTAGACACAAAAAATTTGACAAGCACAGAACACAACCTTACCAAAGGTAAGAGAAAGTTGTGTGCTAGGCGACCAGACACACCAGATTAAAAAAAAAAATTTATTCCAATTAATTTAAACATTTATTAATGGATATCGTCAAACACATTCATTTAAACGTTAAAATCTCTTTTCAATAATATCCGAAAGAAGAGAAAAAGTTATAAAATTTTTACTTATCTCGTAAAGTTAATTTTAATATGATTACAATACTTTCATTCTACCTATAAAGTGTTTTATTCTAATTATGTGAATATTTGCAAAGAAAAGTTTTCTATTTAATTAGTGATAAAAAAAAAAGAATTGGAATGCGAGGGAGATAGAGAAAATCAGGGGCGGAGGGGAGAAGAGAGGAAGCAAAGGGCATTAAGCTTTACAGGTCAATGCGTTAATAATTAATAGACGGAATGGCCCAAGGGCGAATGGAGTCTTCTTTGTCTCGTAGGGTCCTAAGGGCATCCAGACCCTTAATTGAATCTCTAAGGGTCGGAAATGCCGGAAAAGGCGTCCAATTGGACAACTTTAAAATGGCTAAAATCCAACTCGCCGGCTAAGAGCGAAAAAGGGAATTAAAAGACGTGATTGAATTCAATTTTCATTAGTACCACCTTCGAAACATTTCTTTCCTCTTTTTTACCCCCTTTTCTTTGTATCTGTGTTTCTGTTTTAAATACAATTTAAAAAAAAAAAAATCTGGTGTGACGTGCGCACAGCACACAACTTTCTCTTACCTTCGGTAATCGAAAGTTGTGTACTGTGCTTGTCACACCAGATTTTTTGTGTCGACATGTATTTAGTTTCCGACAGTAGGGTACAATTGAATTCAAGATGTAAAATTTATAAGTATGGGAAAATATTTATATTTTGTTACCATGGCAACCATTTCTCCTATCTTTTCTATGGAGTACAAGAGTAAAGTGGTCTTCAGAAGATTTCAATCACAAAATGAGAATATACATTTTATAGAGAATCTAAAAAATAATTGATTTTTGAATTTAAAAAAAATCGTTGGAGCAAATTTTGAGAAAATCGAAAAAAACTGAAAAAGTGAATCAGTAAAGTACTAGTACTCTTTGGTCGATTTTGTTCAAAAGCTTCGTGTGACGTCCCATGGGGGTGCTAACTTAAATATACAATTTCAACCTCCTAGCTCTTTTCGTTCTTGAGATATGTTGTTCACAGACACACACACAGACAGACAGACAGACCATGTCGCGAAAACCACTTTTTTGATTCAGGGGACCTCAAAACGGAAGATCCATCAAAATCGACATCGAATTTTTGACATGAATCCAATACTTTCTCTCTATATATATATTACATATATACATAGGTAAGAGAAAGTAAAAAAAGTATTCAAAAATAACACTTGGAAATTATAAACTTTTTTTTTTTGTGAGTGATCTTTGAATAAAATTAACGGTGAGGGTTTTTTGTTTCACTAACACTGACCCTTGATTAACATAGGCCTATTTATTTAATTAAATATTCTAGCTTTAACTAATATGAGGCTTTCATTACCAGATTTCCTCGTGGTTTTAGATATTAACATGGTCAATATTGATAAACTTAAAATCCGAGGGATCTGAGTTAATTAGATGGAAATTTATTTAAATCATTGAAAAGATATAACTATCTGTATAAGCTAAAAATTAGTTAGTCCTATAAGTTTCTGTGATTAAATATCTCCAGGGCCGCAAATAGACTTGACGGGCCCCGGGGCTACATAATAATACCCCTTTAAAGTTATTTTTACTTTCTCTTACCTCTATATATATATATATACTTTCTCTTACCTCTATATATATATATATGTTAATGCAAAGATAAGTTTTCTCGGGTTAAGTCGCGTGGGGTGCTGAGATTTACTCGACGTTTCGGCTCTCTTTTTGGAGCCATTTTCAAGAGAGAAGGAAGTTAGGAGGTAATGGTGGAGGAGGGTTGTTTACGGGGTCGCAGTTTTCCTGGTCCCCAGGTCAATCGGCCAAAGAGTACCTAGTACTAAAATCTAACAAAAGAAATTATATTTCCTACTCTCCTTTTTACTTTCTCTTACCTCTATATATATGTAATATATATAGAGAGAAAAAGTATTGGATTCATGTCAAAAATTCGATGTCCAGATTTTGATGGATCTTCACGTTTTGAGGTCCCCTGAATCCAAAAAGTGGTTTTCGCGACATGGTCTGTCTGTGTGTCTGTCTGTGTGTGTGTGTGTATGTGTGTCTGTGTGTGTTCAATTTTAAGCATGAAGGAATTGAGCTATGAGGCTGAAATTTTATATTTAAGTTAAACAGTCCCCGGGACCGAGAAAATAAGCTTTTAATCAAAATCGGCCAAAGAGTACTAGTACTTTACTGATGTACTTTTTCAGTTTTTTTTATTTTCTCAAAATTGGCTCCAACGATTTTGATTAAAATTAAAAAATCAATTATTTTTTAGATGCCCTTTAAAATGTATATTCTCATTTTGCCATTGAAATCTTCTGAAGACCACTTTACTCTTGTATTTCATAGGAAAGATAGGAGAAATGTTACCATGATAACAAAATATAAATATTTTCCCATACTTATAAATTTTACATTTGGATTTAAATGTTCCGTACTGTCGGGAACTAAATATATCTCAACACAAAGTCTGCTGTGACAAGCACAGAACACAACTTTCGATTACCGAAGGTAAGAGAAAGTTGTGTGCTGTGAGACCAGTCACACGAGATTTTTTATTATGCAAAAGGCTATTGTGGCCTTCATGCAACAATTTTTTGCTCAGTTTTTGACACAGTAATATATATTTTATAATAATACAGTATTTATTTAAATAAAATAGAATTTTTTTTGTAGAATTTTTAAATTTGAGCGCAAAGGGGTTTTCCTTAGGAAAAAAATTTGAATAAAATGATTTTTTTACAATAATTATTCGAAATTTTAAGATTTGAGCTTAAAGGGCCCTGACGTCCTCAGCAAATAAATTTGAGGAAAATGATTTTTTCAAATTGAAATGTTAACCATGAAAATAATTTTTTTTTATTATAATTTTAAGGTTGGGGCCCGGAGATATAGCCCCTCCCCTTGTCTGTGGTCCTGAATCTTTATTTTCCTAAAAAATTTACTACCATAAGTGAAATGGTTAAATTACCTTCCTGTTAAGCTTGTAGAAATGGGAAAAAAGATAGGCAGCCAGCAATTAATTTTTATTAATTAATTTATAATTCTTATTTTTTTAACGAGTAGATACTTTAAGGATGCCAATTAATTTCACAGGCTAATTAGACCCCCGTACTTAATTTTACTCGAAAATTCACTTATAATTATATGAATAAGGTTAATTTTCTCATAAATAAAAAATATTTAATGTAAATAAATCCTCAAGCACTGGATTGGAATATTGAATCCCACCACAATTAGCGATGTGGTATCGAAAGTGTTCCAGAGACATTCCGTCCTGTGGAAGGAACCGGGGCGCCCCAGTTGAGCTTCGCCCCCTCCCCCTCTCCGCCCTCAAAGGCTAGATATGCCGCTGATAATATTAATATTATAATAATATATTTTCTCAATATATTGCCAGTATATACCAGTAAAAAATATTTTTTTTTCTTTCCTACTCATTGCATTTAAGACGTTTTTGGCATACTAAATACTTAAGTTATTTATATAATTATAAGATAATTTTCAAGTAAAAATAGCAATTGGATTTAAATGGGCTCAATTGCTGTAAAAAGATCTGTTAAAAACAAAAAGAATAGAAATCTCTCGTCAGCAGCGTATTATGCCTACACACAGGTGGCCCTTTGGTATTTTCTTACCCCCTCGTGACTATTTTTGGGGCGATTTTGCATATTTATTATAATAAGTATTTGAAAAGTACTAATTTATACTTTTCTACTAAAATTAAACTATTTATAAACAAACAAGGGATGGTCATGAATCCTCAATTCATATTATAAATCCATCCATTCAGGGGGGGAGGGGTAATATGAAAAGTTAGTTTTAATGAGCCTCAACCAAATGGATGTTGTTGTATTCGGCCGCAAAATGGAGACAAACAACTCGACTAGTAAAAACTTATACCGTCAACTAACGTTTATATTTCGAAATAGGATTAACGTGAAGGGGTTGAATTAGAGTTGAGGGAGAACGGGATCTATCGGGATTTATTTTTACAGTTAAAGTTTTTCATTTAATCAAAAGTATTTTTTTTTTTTTTTTTTTTTAATAAAATTAAAAAGATGAATTATTAAAGTTTTTTGCTTTATTATTAAAATGTGTTTGTCTTTAATCCCGATGGCCTCAGGTCAAGAGCCATTAAATTAAGTTAAATTAATTCTGGTTTTGGAAATTTCCGAGACACTCTTTTTAGAAATATTTATTTTTTTATTATTAAGTACTTTTATGTGTACAAATAATAAATATAAGCATATGAAGGAAGAAAAGCTCTCTGTTTGGCAGAAAATTTACAATATTGTAATTTAAAATCTTATACTTAGAAGGGATAACGAGCTTTTCTTCATCAGAGGAAACTGAAATTATATAGTAGGGTTTATTTACAATGAGAAAAATTAAAAAATAAAATGAACATTTTGCCTGAGTCAGAGATATCGACATTTATTTAATAAGGGTAGGCCTATGAATTTTTTTAATTTCTCTTTTTGTTTCAGACGCCATTAGGGGTTGATTGTAGAATATACAGTATTTATCTAATTAATATTGATAGATACGGGGGGGGGGGGGCGTTCAACACACTTGTTTTTCGAGGCCACCCAACAGAAATTCAGCCGTATTTTGACTCTGCTTAGCAGCAATAATAATCATGGATTTCTAATCTAATCCGCTTTAAGTATTTGAAATTATAAAATTGAATTGAATTTGTCAAAACTACAAGAATATAGAAAAAAAAATCTGGTGTGACTGGCGCACAGCACACAACTTTCTCTTACCCTTCGGTAAGAGAAAGTTGTGCACCGTGCTGGTCACACCAGATTTTTGTGTCGAGATATATTTAGTTTCCGATAGCACCTTAGTTTCAAACTTGCATTTTAAATGTTGACTGCTTGAAATAAACTATGGTTATTTTTCAAAATTTTAATCTCATATTTGGACATTTTATACACAATATAGAATCGTAAATAAATACAAAATTTCATAAGAATTGGAAAAAAAATTTTAAATGCCTAAAAAGTTCCAAAGGGGACCCCCTTTTGAATCGAAATTAACATACAAATTCCTATAGGAAATTAACATTAGGCCTATGAGAGAAGGCGGAGAGACAGGCGATAATGTTTGCAAGTGAGAGAGAGAGAGATATATGTTTTCTCCTAAGCAATTAAAGACACAAATAAAATAAAAATAAATGGGAATTTAAATAATAATTGATTTTTAATCTAATAAAAAGAAAAAGATTTAAATTCCGTTACCATGGCAACCAGTTCTATCTTTCCTATGAAGAACAAGAGTAAAGTGGTCTTCAGAAGATTTCAACGGCAAAATGAGAATATACATTTTAAAGAGCATCTAAAAAATAGTTCATTTATGAATTTTAAAAAAATCCTTGGAGGGAATTTTGAGAAAATCGAAAAAAACTGAAAAAGTACATCAGTAAAGTACTAGTACTTTTTGGCCGATTTTGTTCAAAAGCTTATTTTGAGCGTGTGGGAAGGTACCTAAGTTAAATATAAAATTTCAATCCGGTAGCTCAATTCCTTCATGCTAAAAATCTGTCCACACATACAGACACACCACCACGCACACACACACACACACACACACACACATACACACAGACCAATTTGCGGGACCCACTTTTTTGGACTCAGGGGACCTCAAAACATGTATATCCATCAAAATCTCGACATCGAATTTTTGACATGATCGCAATACTTTCTCTCCTATATATTTCATATATAGGCTAAGAGAAAGTAAAAATAGACTGTAAATAAGCCAGCCAATATATCGTTTACAGGGGCGTATATAGAAATTTTTTTCGGGGGGGGGGCCCGAATGAAAATTTTTCTGTGGAAATTTTTTTTTTAAGAAACTAAATTTTTTTCACACGAAATTTTTTGCGGAACATTTTTCCTTTGCGGAACCAAAGTTTTCCAACCTGTGGAAAAATTTGTTGCGCTGATGTCTGTATATCCCTATATATGTATATGAGTTTGGGAAATTTCGGGGGGGGGGCGGGCCCCCTCGGCCCCCCCTTATATACGCCCCTGATCGTTTAAGATAACAAATTTGCGAAATGAGTTTGATTAGGCGAAAATTGCGCCTCCTAGGAGTCGAACCAGGACTTCCACGCTTTCGTGGCAATTAATTTAATTTTAATAAAATGAATATTAATTAAAATGTTAATTTGAAACTTATAATCTAGTGATTATTATTATTATTTTTTTTTTTAGTTCATTTTCATATATAAATAAAATAAATTTTATCAAAAATTTTAATTTTCCTATAATAAATTAATAAATTTGCATTTCTATAATTAATAATATATTTAATAATATTATATTTTAAACAGAATGGTCTATTTATGGTGGATAGATTTTATTTGATATTTTATATATAATATGAATAATTTATAAAGCTATAGACAATTTAAAAAAAAATTTTATAAAATCAATATTTTATAATTAAAAATGATAGGGTTCGTATCTCATCGGTTATTATATTCCTTCCTTATCTCAAATTCTTATTAAGATAAAGATTTCAAAAAATTTAATAAGAAGATAAAATTCTCATTTTTTAAAAAAGAATCCCTCTCATTTTTTAATGCAAGAAAATAGAGAAAGAGAGAGAAAATCCCTTCGAAGAATTAATATATTAAACTTTCATGAAAAGAGAGAGAAAAAAAATTGTTGTTCAATTTTCCCAGAGTGTAATGGGCTGCTCCAGACGATGGAGAGCATAGTCAAAACAATATTAGTCGGGGGGAGGGGATTCACCGCTTCGATTTGCACCCCATTTCGGGTTAGGGTTTGGGGGTGGGGGAGACCCTTGGGATGGAGACCTTTTCCAAAATGACATCATCCGATTTAAAAGGTTCATCCCAGCTGCCTGCTTTTAAGGACAAACGAATTATTGATGGATCATTTTTAACCTATTTATACTAATATAAATAATAGAGCCATGTCCTCTCTCTCTTTCTTCACGCCTCGTTGATTTTATTTTTTAAATTATTTCATTTTTATTCATTGAAATTGATTTTTATAAAAGAACCTTTCAATTGAGGTTTTCAGGGCATGCAGGCAGAGAGACTGTGTCAATTTGAAATGCACATTTTTCATGATTTTTTCATTCTAAAAAAAAATTGACAATTAAAATTCAATAAAATAATCAAGTGAAAAAATTGTTAGTGCTATTTTTTTTACTTTTTCTAATCTTCTGGCCTCACTCGTATAACATTTACTAGAGTAAAGGTTATTTCTCATAAAATTCTGTTGATTTTAATTTCAGAGCCGTTTATTTTATGTTCAGAAAACTTTGGCGTGTCACTTCAAATTAGAAGTCACTCACCAAAGGGTTTTAAAAATATTTCCCTTATTTTAACAATGAAAGCCTAAATACCAAAATTCTATAATGAAAAGAATAGGGTAGTATTTTTATTCAATGTTTTTTCTTAATAAAAAATAATTTTTCGATCAAGTAAAATTGTTGTCTAGCTCTTTTCTTTTTATAGAAAATTTCTGACGCTTTGTGAAATATTGAATTTAAAAATAAGTTAGAATAATAATTTTTTATTTCTCTTAGTCCGTGACTTTCTGAATAGAACACAGGTTTTTGGATAAAAAATTATTTTATTTTTCAACTTAGTCTCCTTTGAGCTCTATAGGCCTACACTTTGTCCAACGTTTCTCCAATTTTTTTATCCTTTCTAAAAAAAATAAGATTTGTCGAGGGCATCAAAATAGGTATTTGTTTGTGTGAGCCATTTTTTCAGGTTCGGAAACAAGAAATAATCACTCGGAGCTAAATCCGGAGAATAGGGCGGATGAGGGAACAATTCGTATCCGTACGCGAAATTCACTTTTTCCATTTTCTTCTCAAATCACGAGATAGTTTGCTATTAATTGATGTCAAACAAAATCTAAAAGACCCAGCTGGTTCAAATTTCAACAGGAATTAGCTGATAGTTGCCTGCTGACAGGAGCAGTGTTGCCATTTCAGTTAAGAGGCGGGAAATTCAAAAAGTCACGGACTTATTGGCCTGCCCTCGTATATATATTTGAATAAGATATTAACTTCGAGTATGATTTGACTAGACTTTACATTCAGCAATCTTTTGTGAAAAATCTTCTTCCTATAATCATTAGTCCTATATTATACAACTTCGTTTCAAAACTCCTATTAATTATGGTGATTCTTTCTAATTCAAAATGATAGTTAATTAATTGTAATATGCCACAAAGTGTAAAATGCTCTATCCTATTACGTAATATAATCTAATCTTCGGCTCACATGAATTTTAAATGAAATCAACCATTTTTTTCCTGTTAAAAGAAATAAAAAAATTACATCATTACGCCAACAATCTTAACATATTGCTATATTAAATAGACATATTTTTAAAATATAAAAAATTATATATTATCAGTATAAAGCGAGCGGAGTGAGATAAGCAAGACAAGATGAAAGCAATGTTTCTTATTAAAATTAAATGGTCCATCAGTCATTCAGAAAAGCATCCATCAAAATCTCCCAAGCTCTTATCTTCTTGCAATTTAAATCCTCCGGGCTTGGAAAAAAATTATTATTAATCAGTCTTTTTTTCATATTCCAGAGAAGAGAGAATAATTCTTTATTTAAATGAATTATGAAGTTTTATTATATGTTTAAAGTAAGCAAAAAACGCGCTTTTTTTCTAATAAAATATGATATTCATTAAAATGTTGATAAGAATGTAGGAATATTTTTTTTTTAGTTATAAAATGTATATATTTATAGAGACACCCAAATTATTAATTGCCTAGAAGATAGAGATTTAATTTTGAAGTCATGTTTTTGCTTTGATAAATATTAATTTATTTAAAAAAGTATACAGCGGTCTTTTGGGGTGGGTGGAGTGCTTTCCCCAAGGCTTTTAGAGTAGAATATATTTAAAAAAAAAAAAAAAAACTCTTTTAATATAAGTTTAGCTTCAATTTGTGGATTTAATTGATGTTAGTTTCAACAAATGTCTCTCACAAGACCTTGTTTTAAATATATCATCTTTTTTTTTTTCAAATAAACCATTAATATTTAAAAAAAGCCCGATGTAGCAAGATAAATTATTACAAACTAGCCACACGGCGGGCTTCGGACCCCTGGATTCCCCTCAACTGACTCGGGCCCGCTATAGCAGAAATCGTAATTTTAGAAATTAATAACTCAAAAGGTTATAGGAATTTCGGGATGAAAATAATTTTCCTGTAATCCCTAGGAGGTCCACTTTAAGCATAAAAAATTTAGTTTCAAAATTCCAACGGAAAGTTGCCTAAATAGAGGGTGGCAGACAGACAGACAGACAGACAGATGGACATTAGCGAATTATATAAATAGATAATTAATTTCAATTTTGTGTATTGGTGCCAAAGGTCAAGGGTTCGCAGACGGGTCTCAGGCGAGAAATTTATTTAAATTGAATTGGATTCCAATCAATTCAAATAATTAGACACAGGATTTAAATGGCCTCAAATGCCCGTAAAAATCTTAAAAAAAAAAAAAAAAAATTTAATCAATTAGATCTTTTGTTTGAAGGTCTTATTACTTTCTCTTATTTTTAGTTAAAGCAATTTACACCCCTCACTTTTATTTCAAACGATAAATTAGATTATCGTATTCTACAAATAAATAATTATAATACAATTTTTTTTTTTTAATTTATCCCATTGCTACTTTCATTCTTTTTTCTCTGCTATTAATTTTCGCACCCATTTTTTTGCTTAATTATATTATGTTATCAACTTTCAATCAATAAACCTGTCAAAATAATTTTATTTATTTTTTTAAAATGATATTATACAATATTAAATCTGACTTATTATAATTAAAAAATTGGAAATAGTGTTGGGAAGAATAAAACCAGCGTTGTCGAACACCTTTACACTTTTATTCAGGCAGACGTTTCGGTAACCATAACGGTTGCCATCTTCAGTGCCAATGGAAGCTACAATTAAAATTTTTTATGATGAGCGTTTAACATTTCTGCATTGAAAATTATATATTATACATTGTAATTAACTTACTTTTTCAAGGTGTCCCTGTCATACATGATAATCTTATATAGTATAGGAAGCATCAGCCTGGAGCGCTCGGCAAGTAATGAAATAATTTTTGGTTTCGAATTAGAATATTCTACTAGTTGGGCCTCGCTCCGGCAGATGCCGTCCCATTCACAAAAGAAATTTTTTCAAAATAATAAATTAATGCATTTTTTTTAAAAATATTTTAACATATGATTGACATATAAAAAAAGGTTATTTTTATAAATAAAATATAAACATTAGACTTTTTATTTTTATTAATTTACTATTTATATATCTTCAATTTTTCATGCCAGGGTGTTTAAATTACTCGCAGTTACCCCAAGAATGTTAGATAATGCATGTTTAGGCCTTTGGTGTCTATTTGATGGTTAATGGCTCTTTCCTTATTTAGATATATAAAGCACTTTTCCAAAAATTCTCTTTTTTGCCTATTTTCTTCCCTTATAAGAATTTTCACGTTGTCAAAGTCGAATTCATGAAGAGTGTTAGTCGAGTGTTGCGATAGTGCGGTGTTTACCATGCCTTTTCTGACGGATCTTTTGTGTTCCTCGACTCTTGTTTTTAATTCTCTTTTCGTTTGCCCCACGTAACATCCATTGCAATCTTTGCATGTTATATTATAGACAATATTTTTTTGGCTTAGGTAGGGAGTTCTATCCTTGTTGTTGTATAGGCCCATTAGGGTGTTGTTGGGCCTCATGACTACGTGGATTTGATGTTTCATTAGGGACTTTTTTATGATTTCTGTGATGCCTTCTATATAAGGAAATGAGACGAATGTTTTTGGCGGTTCATTACTGGGGCCATTAATGTGGGTTTGTGGTCTAGAGTATAGAATTTTCGACTGTTTTATGATTTTTTTCGTGAAGTGTGCTGGGTATCCATTTTTTTCCCCCATTGATATTACATTTCTTGAGTTGTTTTGTATGTATTCGTCATCTGATAGCTTCAGAATCCTGTCGGCAAAATATTTTATAGTGTTTATTTTATATGTCATGGGAACCTTAGAGTGGTAGTTTATTATCCTTTCACTGGTGTTTGGCTTTTTGAATATATCAAATTTTAGAGTACCATTATCATGTCTGTTTATTTCAAGATCCAGGAAGGAAATTTTTTTATTTTTTTCTTTTTCCATTGTGAATTGGATGTTTGGATGGAACGTGTTTAATTCGGCCAGAAGTTGCGGAAGTTCAGGTTCATTAAAGGCTGTTAAACTGTCATCCACGTATAAAAAGAAGAATGGGAGGTTCTTTGGTTCTATTATCTGATGGTAGAGTTTTTTGAGGACGATGGCCGAAGCAACGTTAGAAATGCTTGAGCCCATCGGTAATCCCGTCTTTTGACGATAGTAGTTATTATTAAACACTATGTAATTATGTTTAGTGCAGAGTTCTATGGCTTCCTTGAATAAAGGTTTTGGTAATTTTGTATGTGGGGCTATGGAATCCCAGTATTCCTCTATTGTCTCAGTTAGTAGATCTAAGGGAACGGAGCTGAAGAGCGATTTTATATCAAAAGATACTAGAAGGGAATCATCAGGTAGAGTAATATCTTTTAAGTAGTTTTTCACTTGAGAGGAGTTTTTTATCATGAAGTTTTCATCTTTTATTATTTGATTTAATGTTGAAGCTATGTATTTCGATAATTTTTCATTGGGGGCCTGTGTGGTTGATACAACAACAAGGATAGAACTCCCTACCTAAGCCAAAAAAATATTGTCTATAATATAACATGCAAAGATTGCAATGGATGTTACGTGGGGCAAACGAAAAGAGAATTAAAAACAAGAGTCGAGGAACACAAAAGATCCGTCAGAAAAGGCATGGTAAACACCGCACTATCGCAACACTCGACTAACACTCTTCATGAATTCGACTTTGACAACGTGAAAATTCTTATAAGGGAAGAAAATAGGCAAAAAAGAGAATTTTTGGAAAAGTGCTTTATATATCTAAATAAGGAAAGAGCCATTAACCATCAAATAGACACCAAAGGCCTAAACATGCATTATCTAACATTCTTGGGGTAACTGCGAGTAATTTAAACACCCTGGCATGAAAAATTGAAGATATATAAATAGTAAATTAATAAAAATAAAAAGTCTAATGTTTATATTTTATTTATAAAAATAACCTTTTTTTATATGTCAATCATATGTTAAAATATTTTTAAAAAAAATGCATTAATTTATTATTTTGAAAAAATTTCTTTTGTGAATGGGACGGCATCTGCCGGAGCGAGGCCCAACTAGTAGAATATTCTAATTCGAAACCAAAAATTATTTCATTACTTGCCGAGCGCTCCAGGCTGATGCTTCCTATACTATATAAGATTATCATGTATGACAGGGACACCTTGAAAAAGTAAGTTAATTACAATGTATAATATATAATTTTCAATGCAGAAATGTTAAACGCTCATCATAAAAAATTTTAATTGTAGCTTCCATTGGCACTGAAGATGGCAACCGTTATGGTTACCGAAACGTCTGCCTGAATAAAAGTGTAAAGGTGTTCGACAACGCTGGTTTTATTCTTCCCAACTCTAATCTCACATACCCAGCATACAACTTAATTTAAATTGGAAATAGTTTTTTTAATTTTTTACACCTTCACGGAGGTGAATTATATACCTTTATATACTAATACATCTGGATTTGCCACTACTGTGTCGGCCTAATAATGGATGATTTAAAGATATATATATATATTTTTTTTTTAACACAGACTTTTTTTCATTCACACTCACATTCACACACACATGCACACAGTCTTTTCGTCAACTTAGGCCATATAGGGCTTTCAACGATAACCGTTATTATGAATATATATATATATATATATCCTATGAACACAACTTTTTCGGGTCTTTAAGAGAAATCGTCTTAATTTCTCGCCCTCTTATTCCACTTAATATATTTAGCTTACTCTATTCTTTTTATTTCTTCTTACGCGTATTAATTTGCGTTTGCTTGAAGGTAAGCATCCCAATCAATTCATCTCATGAACGGCGTATTTTGTTCAGAGCAGTTCACTGAAGTTAAATCTTCTAAGAAATTAACAGTGTCTTCCGCTCTGTAGCAATGCCATTAGGGAATTAGTCATTGTGGTGACCTAATTTATAGCGAGCAAAAACGAATTAATTCCTGCAACCCATCATATGGAAAAAGGAAAAAAGAATTATCTGGACTAAATTAATTAAATTGATTAGCCTATATATAAGATAAACTAAATCACAAAGATCACCGGGAATTCTGTCTCAACCGGAATTTAATATTCCTCCCTCGCAATTTTATTTTAATAGACGAACTAAATTTATTTTTTTTTTTTATCTTAAACGTTATTTATGCAAATTGATCCAATTTTTTCCCTTTGACATAATAATTAATAATAATTTTGCTCGAGAGACATGCGATTAGTGATTAAGATTTTTTACTCACTCACACCATTGCATTTCCCATTTCCAACGCGAACAACTAAAACTCCACAAAAAAAAGAGAGAAAAAAAAACTAATTACATCGAGACTATCGTTAAGCTAAGTCAACTAACTAAATAGTCGATATAGAAATAAAAGTTTTAATGAAATAATTAGAGTAACTTTTTAATAAAATTATTTAAAACTTTTTCACCTTCTCTTCCCCCCCTTTGAAGAAAATTCTAATCTAAAGAATTTTTTTTCAACTTTTGAATCTAACTTTTTTTCTTGTTGATAATTTGATAAGTTGTCTGAAATCTCTTTCATTTTTATAATATATGATTCTTTTTTTTTTGCGAAACAAAGCTCTTAACTATCGTAGTCTTTAAAAATTTTTCCAATATCGTAAATAATCAAAAAGATTTTCTCATCTCTTATTCGCAATATCTTTCAGGCGTATAAATAAGTTAGAGTTTTATTTATAGTTGATTCTAATTTCTAACTCCAGGAGTATTCAACCCAAATGATCTTCCGGGACATTTTGGGCATTCATCATGACCCCCGCAGGCCGCATATAAATTGATATATCCCCATATTAGATTTAAAACAACTAGGCCTTAAGCAAGGGCGGATACAAGGGGGGGTAAAGGGGGTAATTACCCCCCCCCCCGAGATTCGAAAAAAATACCTTTTTTTCGCGAAAAAATTTATTTTTAATGTAAAATTTCTAAAATTAATACTTAAAAATTTGATGTGTATTTATATTCTGGCAAACAAATACAGAATGCGCTTTTAAATTACCGAAATTAAAAAAAAAAATAGTGTGCTGTGCGACGAGTCACACCAGATTACCCCCCCCCCCGAGAAACACCTCTGGATCCGCCCTTGGCCTTAAGACATTTTTAGGTGTGAAAAATTGAAACATAATCAATTATTATTATTGTGTTTACTATTATTCTTAAATAAACTCATAAATACGAGTAAAACAGGCAATTTCTCTCAGATTCGCAAGAATAAAAAATTGAACGCTCCTCGGAAGCCATCAATACTGTATAATATAAATAATAAATAAATTTATAAGAGTCAAATGGCCTAAAAATGCCGAAATGACTTAAAAAAAAAAAAGAATAAAAAAATCAAATTTAATTTTATCATAATTTTGACAGTTAATATTTGAATGGATGTACAAATAATGCATTTTTTTAATGCATTAGTTTTCATGTGAGGAATCTCGCGGGCCGGAAAAATGTTCAAGACTGGCCAATCCTGATATTACCCGACTAAAATCCTTCCTTTGTCCCCATTACCTCCCGTAATTGGGACATGCTCCCTGTGTCTATCTTCCCCAAAACTTACTTCAGACTTTCAAGTCTAATCTTAACAGCCATCTTCTCAGTTCCCGCAGTTGAGTTCCCCTTTTATGCTTCTCCTATTTTTTTTTTTTTTTTTTTAACTATATTCTTCTTGGCTGCATGTAACCACTGGTTATATAGGTCTTTGGACCTTTTGCTCCCAACATTAAAAAAAAAAATCGTGTTTATATAAGGAAGGACGGACAAGGATCTTAGATAATATTGTAGTTTTTATTAGTATTAATTTTAACAATATTCATAGATATATCATTATTAATTAATGTTTTTCTTTTTTGTTCCAGGTAATTGTCCATTGGTCCATTAACTAGAGTTAAATATCAGTAAGAGTAAGTAATAATAAAATTTATTGTTATTGAAAAAAAAAATCTACATCCCCCCTCTCTCTTAAAAATAAAAAACATAGCCCACATAGCCACATAAATCTCCCGGGATTAGGAACCTACTCAACCCTAAATTCCTGAAGAATAAAATTTAAAATTTTCATTAATTTTTTACTTCTCAGAGGCTCCAAATTTTCAATGACTACTGGAAAAAAATTCCTGTGAAGTGAATATATCTGGTTTAAAATGATTTTATTTAGGGAGCCGAATAAGAAATATTTAATTAATATGCAGTTGGTGAAGTTCTTGGCTTTACACAAAACAAGATACCACGTCCATAATCATTCTCTTTCAACAATATTTTTTATTAAAATCAAATAATGTATTTTTATTAATTTATTTAATTCCTCATATTTTATATAAAAAGGCCTAGCAGTGGCAAAATGGCCGTAACGATGTCAAAATAAAAAAAAAAAAAAAAATACTATTTGATATTAATTTTAACAAAATTTCAATATAAACTGAATAGAGATAGATTAATATTACAAAAAAAAAAAAAAAAAATACTAAAAAATAAATGATGGTCATTAAATAAACACACATGCAGACCGAGTGCGTTTATTCACGCCTTGCTTTATTTATTTTATTTCATTATTCCATTTAATTGGCGGAAATTTGAAAAATATTCTATTTAATTGATTTCATATTTTTTTTTTTTTTTTTATGATATTTATTTATATTACTATGATGATCGTTTATGCCTAAAAGATATTTTATTCCAATTATCTTTTAAAGAATCCTGTAAAATGGAAAAAATACACTTTAATTTAAAAATTTCCCTTATCTTAAAATAATCTGATGATGATTTCACAAAGATAATTTCTTTTTGTTTTTCCCAAAACAATCCCTGAAAACTCGGTTTTTCGTCTCGAGTTTATAACCTCACCAGAGGATAAATAAATGGACCTCAAGGGATTCATTCGAATTTTTTTTCCTACTGGATAAGAATTCCAATTCAAATAGGATTAAAAAAAAGAAACAAGAGGATTTGAGAATTTTCTTTTTTTTGTAAATCCTTCTATTAATTAAAAGAAAGTTTTTAGAATATTTCTATCAATATTCATAGTAAATACTCCTCAGGCTTGTGACATACCGCCTCCATTCCCGTTCTAAATCCGTTGTTAAAAAAAAGATTTACGATTAATTTCATGCAAATCTTTAAAGCGTATCTAATTTTGAATATTACCATACCTACAAAGAAAATTTTGATTTATCATTCATGATTGGTTAAACGTTTCGCTTCATTTAATTATTCCAAAGAGGAGTTGTGATTAGCGTAAATAATGCAATTACCAAATACGAACGACTTTCTATGGAAAAATTTTCAAAC
>JAKCPI010016605.1:0-69642 GCA_023213315.1 Euborellia annulipes | reverse complement strand
ATAAAAAATTTTTCTTTTAAATACACAAAATTTTTATTATAAAATCATATAGTAATCCCTATACCAACTTGATACATTTGATTTTCGTAAATTAACATTTAATCACAATTGTATATTAGGAGTATTTCAATTTGTTTATTGAACACATTCAACTTCTTCGCCATGATAACTACTATATTTACTACAAATTTATGCGTTCAAATATTTTCAACAAAAAAAAAAATTCTTTTTAAATTACAATTTTCTCTCTACCAGGTAAATGAATTTTGAAGTTTACTTGTATCTGGATTCAGATGAATTGAATGAATTACAATAAAGAATCTTTTAATAAATTTTTTTATTTTCCGGAAATTTTTACCAATTTATTAAAAAATTTTTATCTTTATACAAAATTTTTTCTGATATTATTGTTATTGCAAATAAAATTTCCCTTAATAAAATTTTTGGCTAATGAATATTATATAATATTTATTTCAAATTCCGAAGATCAGAATAACAAAGAAAATAAATCTTTAAACTATTGGCTATTATGAATTTTAATCAAAATCGCTAGAGCCGATTTTAAGAAATTCAAATAAAACTAAAAAAAGTACTTGTATTTTTTGTTCAAAAGCTTCGTGTTACGTGCCAGGAGCAAAGACGGATTCAGAGGTGTTTCTCGGGGGGGGGGGGGGGGGGGTAATCTCAAAAATTTTTCTGCGAAAAAAATATTTTTTTTCGCGGTACCAAAGTTTTCCGGACATAAAAAAAATTTTTGCCGCCCGCGGAACTTTCCCTCTTTTTGCGGAACCGGGATTGATTTTTTTTCCCCGTCCGTAAAAATATTTTACCTTTTTTTTTTAGAGACGCAAAATTTTTGCTACCCGCGGAACCAAAATTTTTTTCATGTGTCGTTGCGGAACATGCACTCTTTCGCGGAACAGGGATTGATTTTTTCCCGTCCGTAAAAATATTTTACCTTTTTTTTAGAGACGCAAAATTTTTCCCACCCGAAGAACCAAAATTTTTTTTTCATTTGCCGCCCGCGAAACATTTCCTCTTTCGCGGAACCGAAATTTTGTTCCCGTACTTTTAAATTTGATTTGTATTTAATACAAATCGGATTTTTAAATATTGGTTTTTAAATCTCGGGGGTAATTACCCCCTTTACCCCCCCTCTTGTATTCGCCCTTGGCCAGGAGGGGGTGTTTAAAATTCCTTCACGGACACCACGTTGCCGGCCCCTGAATTATTTTAATATTAACAAGATTGTGATGTGATAATTCCACCAAATTTTTTTTATAATTACTAATATGTGGTATTTTAATTTTTCGAAATGAAAAAGTTTTTATTATTTGATTAAATTATCCGAACCAAATGAATGCCTCATCCCCCCCCCCCCCCCCAATCTCCCTTTTGGGAATAAAAAAAAATAATTATTACGATATATAAAAATATTATGACAAATAATTAAGCAAATAAATGGGATTAAAAAATAAAAGTACATTGATAATTGAATCAATAAATAAATGCAAATTAAAGTACTTTTAATCATGATTTTAAGTATCTATTTAATATTTTAATTTTGTGTATAAACATTTATATACGTTCTGTATGTATGAGATTAAAATAAATGATCGGCCTCAATCATTTGCGATTTAATATTAATCAGGCAATGCAAATACATATGAATAGCCGGAGCTGCCATCTGTTAACATTTAATAAGCAGCGCCAGAACATTTATTTCTTTCAAATTGTTTGAATAAAATTTTAACAAATAAAGAGATCATATGAAAATTTTATTGTTAACATATTTTTTTATGGATATTGGAAAAAAATATTGAAAATGAATTTTAGAGATAAATCAAATAATAGATTTTTTTTTTTGAATTATATGAAGAGAGAGAGAACAGAGTAATCTAAAAAAAAATCTGGTGTGACTGGTCCTACCAGATTTTTCGTGTCAACATATATTCAGATTAGGATTAGGTGGATGTAGGCAGCCAGCAAGTGATAAAAAAAAACTCTATTTGATTATCGCTGACGTTTCGGAATATCTAAGCAACATTAACAGTTTATCGTCCTGAAGATGGGATCGATGTGATTCCGAAACGTCGACAATAATCAAATAGTTTTTTTTTTTTATCACTCACTGGCTGCCTACATCTACCTAATCCTAATAATTACCACTCAGCCATCGAATTTCTTATACTTCAAATTAAATTTATAAGTATAGGAAAATATTTATATTTTGTTACCATGGCAACCATTTTTCCTATCCTTCCTATGAAGTACGAGAGTAAAGTGGTCTTCAGAAGATTTCAATGGCAAAATGAGAATATACATTTTAAAAAGAATCTAAAAAATCATTGATTTTTGAATTTTGAGAAAAACTGAAAAAGTACATCAGTAAAGTACTAGTACTCTTTGGCCGATTTTGATTAAAAGCTTATTTTCACGCCCTAGGTTGATGTCTAATTTAATTATAAAATTCCAACCTCCTAGCTTATGAGAATGGAGCCCGCCTTTGCTTCTAGACAGGGGGGCTTCGCCCCCGTTAGCTGGCTCGGGCCCGCCTGCGGTGGACCCTCGCCTTTTCTTTTTTTTTTTTAAACACTCACACTTTTTTCTCATTCACTCTCACATTCACAAGTCTTTTCGGCAACTTAGGCCATTTAAGACTTTTACGATAACCGTTATTTAATAATATATATTTATTTGGGGTCCAGGCATTCTTATTTAAGCCATTTGGTATCCAAATGGCTTAAATAAAATCATCGGACTGCCTGGGGTCCGAACCCGCGACGTTTGGTATACGAGGTTAGCACGCTAAGAAAAGAATATTATTATTATTCGATTCCAATCAAGTGCCTGCTTGAGGATTTGTTTACATTCATGGAATACACAAATGAAAAGAATACATAAATATTTCTCTATACATTTCCTATGGGAGAAAACGTAACTTTAAAAATTAATAACTCAAAAGTTATGGGAATTTCGGGATGAAAATAATTTTCCTGTAATCCCTAGAGAGTTCTCTTTATGCATAAAAAATTTCATTTCGAAATTCCAACGGGAAGTTGCCTAAATGGGTCGTTTTGATAACTTACCTACCCCAACATTAAAATAGCATCCCTATGGGGAATACATGGTGTGTGTCCTTCAGCTATTTTAATGCTGAAGGACACACACCATGTATTTCCCTATAGGGAGGCTATTTTAATGTTGGGGTAGGTAAGTTATCAAAACGACCCATAGAACGTGACAGACGAGGACAGACGGACATTAGTGAATTATTTTAACTATTTCCACCTCTTTAAATTTTCTAATACTTATTTCTCTTAAATAAAATAATTTATCTTTTTTCTTCATTAATCAAAAAAAATTATTGGACAACTAATCAATTGAAGGAACAATATTTGTTTTTTTCTTTTTTTTGCCCTCTGAGGTGGAGCTAGAGATAAAAATAAAATAGGTGGGAGGCGTACGTCAATTGATACTGTAGAATTCGAGAGAGAGAGAGAAAAAAAAACAAAAAGAAAAAGGAAAATTACAAGTTTTGTATTTTTATTGTTAAATTCGTTAATCCAAAAAAAAAAAAAAATTAGTCTACTAAAACTAAAGGCTACCTACGTAATTGCAAACTTGACAAGCATGCACTTGCGATCTTTTTGTACAAGCAAACTGTAGCAAGTTTTGCGCAAGCATTTTAAATGTTCAAGGCAAATATAATAACAAAAAAGAAAAAAAAAAAAAATGATAAAATTTTATGTAATTGATTGTATCTATCTATCTCTTAAATGTTCTTTTTCATCATTTGTAGCCCTGACGATGGTCCCATACGTGACCGAAACGTCGGCCCTGGTTTGTTTATAAAGTGAAATATAACTAGCTGCTTGTTCATTTATTCTTCCTATTTGATTATTTATATTCTGGCAAACAAGTATAGAATGCGCCTTTAAATTACCGAAAATAAGAAAAAAAAATTGTCTGTTGTGCTACTAGTCACACCAGATTACCCCCCTCCTCACTAACGAGAAACACCTCTGGATCCGCCACTGCTTCTGACTTTGACACTTTTAGGTTAATTTTCGTCATAAGCTGTTTCTTGCACAGTGCCGAAGGGAATTTGTGCATGGTGGTATAAAAAGATGCTTGTCAAGTGTACAGTTACGCGTGTAGTCAGTCGCCTTGACGTCCAGACAATACGGTGGTGTAAAATGAGAAAGAAAACTTTTGAAATTAGAAAAAAACAATCCCTTCATCCGGTATTTCCACTCTCTGTCACACTCTCTGATCCAATTATTCACCCCTCCGTATATACCCCTCTTTCTTACATTCATTTAATAATTCCGAGATTAATTAACGTAATATAAGATGGAATTTGTGTAGGCGTCAGATTCCATTCCCAAGACTAAGTCTAATTTGCTCATAAGCTGCTCATGTGTTCACTAAAGATCACACGTATAATGATGTCAAGAACCTCTAATGCTCTCTATTAGTCTAACAATCCTATTATATCAGCTGTGCAAAACATCTGCCTAAAGAGGATTATCATTAGCTCTTTTTCCTTTACGTATTATCTGGACCCCCAATTTGTCCTGAATCCGCCAATAAATTTGTCAAAAGTGTCAATTATAAAATATAAGAGAAAGTTTTTATTAAACCTTTTGTGGTTTGAAATATTATTATTAGGAGAATTTTTAATTATAGACAACATTTTTGTATTAAATATTTATTAAAAATATATAAACTGTTTCGACTGCTTATTCTGCAGCAGTTATCAAGTACTGTGCACTTGCTCCGACTCAAGTGAACTAACTGTCATGTCCGTTACTTGCCTTTTTATATACAGCGACGTCAGCGCCATCTATAGGCATTCCTGTGAAGTTAGATTCAAAGTTTTCCCGCCATTTTTTACTCATTTCCATGAAGTCAGTCACATTTATCAAAGCATGATGTTACAATAAGTTTTTTTTAGTTTGATTTTTACATTTTATTGTAACATCATGCTTTTTATCTAAACACTTGCTTTGATAAATGTGACTGACTTCATGGAAATGTGTAAAAAATGGCGGGAAAACTTTGAATCTAACTTCACAGGAATGCCTACAGATAGCGCTGACGTCGCTTTATATAAAAAGGCAAGCAACGGACATGACAGTTAGTTCACTTGAGTCGGAGCAAGTGCACAGTACTTGACAACGGCTGCAGAATAAGCAGTCGAAACGTTATATATTTTTAATAAATATTTAATACAAAAATGTTGTCTATAATTAAAAATTCTCCTAATAATAATAAGAGAAAGTTGTGTGCTGTGCGAGCAGTCCCACCAGATTTTTTTTTATGTATAATTAGATAGAAATAAACCGATTAAAGAGAGATATTATTAATGAAAAGTAATTTCGAGAAAAGGGAGAACGAGAGAAGAGTTTTAATTAAAAAACATATTTTATCTCGTAAATTTGCTTATTTAATAATTTTATCAAAATATTATTACATCACTTAAAAAAAAAAATAATATAATAATAATATTATAATTTACGCTAATTTAATTTTAAAACAAAATTTTAATTTAGTTCTTGTTTTTGAGAGTGGGGAAAATGTTTTTGTTTTCCTTACCTAAAGAGAGAGATTCATGTCATAAATTTGATGTCGGGGTTTTGACGGAAATACACGGTTTGAGGCTCAGAAAAGTAACCACCGACCATTTTTTTTTTCCCACCACCCCAAAATCTTGTTTGGGTCGTTTTCGGGGGCCGCAAAAAAGCGGCCGCCCCGGCCGGCCCACAAAAAAAAAAAGAAAAAAAAAAGGGAAAAAAAAAAAAAAAAAAAAAAAAATATTAAGAAAGAAAAAGAAAAAAAATTTTTTTTCCAAAAAAAAAAAATATTAAAAGGGGGAGGAAGGGAAAAAAAAAAAAAAAAAAAAGAAAAAGAGAAAAAAATATTTTAGGGAAAACAAGATTTGGTTTTCGGTTTGGGTTTCGGCCCAAACAAAGGGGGGGAGCCGAAATTTCGGGTTGGGGTTCGGGCGGAAAATCTGGTTTTGTCGGACCCTACAGAAAAGTCGACTCTGTCTCTGAATAAGATAAAGTATGAAGGAAATAAGCTACCAGTTTGAAATTTTACTTTATAATTAATTTAGGCAATTCCTTAGGATGTAATACGAAGCTTTTAAACAAAATCGGCATAAAAGTACTAGTAATTTACTAATGTACTTTTTAAAGTGAAACTTTTATTTAATCCTCTCAAATTTTTTCGATCTTCTATCAGCATGTCGCGTTACAGGCCGTGACGTCAAGCCATGACGCTACAAGCCATGACGTCACAAGCCGTGACGACAAAAATAGGAAAGTTGAAATTTAATATATATGACGAATTATAAAAAAATAATTGTGAGATTCAATTTTTAAATTGACAAAATATAATTTTTAAAATAATTTAAAATGATTCAATTGCTAAATAAATATTGTTCTCAGTTTTTAACATGCGTCTATTGATTTCCCATTTTCCAATTATTAAGTTAAAAAATTAAAAACGCGATTTTAATACCCTTAATTGAATAATTTTTTGAAAATTTTCAGTTAAACGATCCGAAAAAAAAAGTTTCACTTGCATCGTGGTTTCATAAAACCACACAATGATTTTTTTTTTTATAATAATATCGGCAGAAACTAAATACATATCGACACAAAAAAATCTGCTGTGACAAGCTCAGAACAACCAAAGCTAAGAGAAAGTCGTGTGCTGTGCGACTAGTCACACCAGATTTTTTATTTTCTTTCAGCTGAGCGTCATAGTAGAGAATACAAATTTTTGATACAACTTTGGTCCGCCAACGTTGCTCTGTTTGTCCCTGTATCGATTACATAGTTTAGGTTTATTATGGGCATATCATTTTAATGTGAAATGGAATTTCAATTAATTTCATTAAAAAAAAAAAGAACTAATAATTCTTTTTTATACTGTTAAAAATTTTATTATCTACCCAAATATTCATTAATATTTATTATATTTATTATTATTAAAATTATATAAATCTATAGAATATTTGAATGATTCTATTTTAAAAAGAATTTGCCTTGGCTAATTATATAAAATGAAATGAATGGAACGAATAAATTAACAAAAAACAAAAAAAAATCTGGTGTGACTGGTCGGACAGCACACAGCTTTCTCTTACCTTCGGTAATCGAAAATTGTGTACTGAGCTTGTCACACCAGATTTTTTGTGTCGACATAACTAGAGAATTTGAAAAAAAAAAAAAAAAATGATTTTGGAAGTGCCCTAAAATAATCTTAAATTTTTCAAATGTTTGAAAAAAATTTTCTTGAAACCCCCCCCCATCAAAAATTTCTGGCTACGCCTATGTAACCAAGTATTTATTAATTTAAATAAGCGAACATGGATAGATATTTATAATTCTTTATTTTAAAAGATTTTTTTTTTTTGCTTTATCCAACAACACAGTCAACGTTTCGGCCGATTCTTCCGACCTTCATCAGGACAAGTGTTTTGGTATCATATATAGCTGCCGATAGTTCGAGGCAAACAAAACACATGCATATCTTGATGAAGTCCTGAAGAATCGGCCGAAACGTCGACAGTGGCCTTCAATCAGCGTTGGCAGACTGTGAAAAATTATTATTGTATCAGGGCCGTAAAATTATTGTATTTTCAATAAAATTATTGTAAATTATAAAATTATCCAGAAACTGTCTTTAGTTTGTATATTTTGAATTTGTCGTAAGGTTAGGATAGAAAACTGTCAAAAATGTACAATAATTATTGTATATCTGCTGACACTGCCTTCAATAAAGGAAATTTTTTTTCTTTTTTTTTTTTTTGCTTTAGCTGCCTTGAACTTGTTATTATTAATTATACATTCACCCACTAATATTATTTTGGATAATACTCTCTTTTGAAGCATAATGTTTATATTTTAAAATATTAATAAAAAAAAAAAAAAATCATTGTGTGGTTTTATGAAACTACGATGCAAGTGAAACTTTTTTTCGGATAGTAGGCGTTTAACTGAAAATTATTCAATTAAGGGTATTAAAATCGCGCGTTTTTAATCTTAACTTAATAATTAGAAAATGGGAAATCAATAGACGCATGTTAAAAACTGAGAACAATATTTATTTAGTATTTTAAATTATTTTAAAAATTATATTTTATCAATTTAAAAATTGAATAATTAAATATCACAAATATTTTTGTATAATTCGTCATATATATTAAATTTCAACTTTCCTATTTTTGTCGTCACGGCTAGTGACGTCATAACTTGTAGCGTCACGGCTTGTAACGCGACATGCTGATAGAGAAACGAAAAAATTTGAGGCCATCAAATAAAAGTTCCACTTTAAAAAGGTTCTATTAATAATTTATGTTGTAAATGATATGAAAAAATATTAAAATTGGTATTTAAGTTAATTCAATTTACTTTTTGAAATTTAGATAATTAAAAATCCATTAAAGCATTACATATTATTATTCCGACTGTCTCTGTGTGTGTGTGTGTCTGTATGGGATTTTTTTTCCCCTCTAGTAAATTAAATAAAGCTTTTAGGGATGACATTCAGTTTCTGATTGATTTGAATCGGATTGGATTCGTTCCATGGATGTGAATATGTTTATCAGAGTGGGCGCGCCATTTTAAGATCGGTTTGTATGTATATGTACTTTTGAAATAAAGCCCCCTACCCTCCCCAGTAACCCTTGAAATTGAGGGCTTGCTTGCCTTGGAAACTGATCCCTTCCTCTTATCTAAAGGGATGCAGTGGCGCGGGCAAAAGTCAACAACAGACATTTTATACTATTCAAATATATATATATATACGCTCAACAATAAGTGGATTTCGAAAAGAAAACGCTGATCTGATGATACGAAAATTCAGCAAGGTAGACAAGTATATTACCCTTTTTTTATGGAATTGAGGCGAAAAAGTAAAGAAAAAAAAATTCCTCTATTTTTAAAAATATTTTTTTTTCTAACACTTATTAGAAATAAATACAGGGTGATCCACTATTATTTCTCTATTTTTTTTTTTTTTTTTTTTTTTATCTTAAAAACATTCACACTTTTTTCTCATTCACACTCACACTCACACACACATTCACACAGTCTTTTCGGCAACTTAGGCCATTTAAGACTTTAGACGATAACCGTTGTAATATAATATTATCTATTATGGGTTCAGGCATTTTATTTAAGCCATCTGGTATCCAGATGGCTTAAATAAAATCATCGGACTGCCTGGGTCCGAACCCGCGACGTTTGGTATAGGAGGTAGGCGCGCTACATACTACGCCAAACTCGGGGGCATTTCTCTATTTTCATTTTATTATTATTCTATTACAAAAAGTGCGGATCGTAAGCAAGCGCCCCGTCGAATAGCCCCAGGGTTGCCACATATTAAAATGCTCAATGTAGAACAATAGGAAATGGACATATATATATAAATACATTTTTTAGGTGATGATAATGCTAATTTATTTTAAGTTATTTATTTAATGACTACATTCAATGTCTGAACTTATATTTTTCATCACTCTTCGCGCATTTTAAAGAAGATGTTTTAAATGTTCGTTAATAAATACAATACAATCATTTCATTTGCAACGACCTAATAATATATTTGAAAACATAATGGACTTACAATTCAAATCTGAAAAAATTTATTTCAAATTCAATAAAAAAAAAAACAGTGCAAATAGAAGCTTTATCCACCTAAAAGTTCAAATCCAAACGGAGCGATACTAGCGCTTACTGCAGTGGCGAAAAGGGGAAGTTTTTTTGTTGGGTTGATAAATTAATGTTATGTTATTGTGTTCATAAAATCATATACGGGCGTTTAGAAATCGATTATACAGACTTATAAAAACCAACTTGATATTTTATTTTCAAAGTAGGACACATTAGGCTTCATTGTAGGACGTAGGACATTCATTGTGATTGTAGGACTGTCCTACCGAAAGTAGGACGCGTGCTAACCCTGAATAGCCCCCAAAATTGATTATCATATTAATTTTGATCATGATATAAAATTTCATTTCATTTTATATAAAAAATTTTATCAATTGACTTATGAAATTCAATCATTATTCTAATGTTTCCTGTTACATTATATTTGGTGTAGCTATCAATTTTATGCAAAAAGACAAATAACATATTTCAATAGACATTTTTGTTCCAAATATTATTAGATATTATTTTTCAACGATAATTTACAACAAAGTATTAATTTAAATATTTAAGACCTTATAATAAAGGAAAAATTAAATATCTATTGAGAAGTCTTTTATATTAATACTTTGTTGTTCAGTTTCCATTAAAAATTTTTTTTTTTTGTTTCTTTTGTATTTTTTTAATCAATTTAAAAACACATGTACAGGTCTATTCTCTAAAAACAGGCGTTAAAATTTAAAATAAACAAATGCGTGTTAAAAAGTAATGTGAAAACAATCAGCGTTAAAAAAATGCTATTCTCTAAACAAAGTTTTAACAACGACGTTAACATGTTGCTTTTGTTTCATTTGATTTGATGTAGCCTATTATTTAAAACTATTTATTAAGGGGGGGCTAACGTACTTTAAAAAAAAAAAAAAAAAAAAAACTTGACTATTATAAGGAATTTTTCAATGCGGTTTTTTTTAAAATGAATTAAATTCATAAGAGATTATTGGGACATGGAGCTATAATTTGTTTAATGACTTATTAATAAATTATCGTAATTAATTTTTTTGTTATCAAGCAAATACAAAAAAACAATCTGTCCCAATAATATTTAATTTTTTTTTTTTAATTTAAAAATGAATTTATTGTTATTATTAATCACATATTAATTAAAAAAATTTTAAAATAAGCTTAGATGATTTATTTAAAATTCAACTGTCAAATTAGTTCAGCATTTTCTCAATAGATGGCAGGCTAGTCTAATAGTCGATATAGTATTAGTCTATATCTGGCCTATATTTATATATTTTTATGCTTTTATAAAAGATACATAATATATAATAACATTTATAAAGTATTTATTGTTAAAAGATCAATGAAAATCAACCAAATGCATTAAATATTATTTGCTACCATTCTGACATCTCTTGGCAAATTTTTGAATTACTTGATTTTTTGGGCATACTTTTTATGACACACAACGCCATCTTATCGGGATAAACATGCGTAGCCACCTTCGCTCCCGTTCCCCCTTAAATAAAAGGCTTATGTTATGTTATTTTATACAAAGTATGATTTCAGGGTTTTTTTTTAATAAAATTTTATTAGCCATTCATTAATTCACTAAATTTCGGGCGGATACGGTCCAAAAAAATCTAACTAGTACTCTTTGGTCGATTTTGTTCAAAAGCTTCGTGTTACGTCCCAGGGTGGTAACTAACTTAAATATAAAATTCCAAGCTCTTTTCGTTCTTGAGATACTTTGTTCACAAAAAGTTTATATTCTTACACGATTTTTTTTTGAAAAGAACCTATACAAAAAATATTATTTTTATTAGCAATTCCTTTACTTTTATTTTTCGGTCTTTTGTGTAATTCCTTTATCATCTAATTTAATAAAATATTTCCTTATTATTAATCACGAATATCTTTGAGAAAAAAAATAATAAATAAATAAAACAACAACAAAAGGATTTCAGCTCTCATTTCCTCGACTGAATTCGTTTGCCACCCACGGACACGAGAGAGAGAGAAAAAAAAGAAATATCCACCTAATAAAAAGGGTGTGATAAAAAAGAAAAAAAAACACACTAATTTAATCTAAAATAAATAAAGACAGCCGGGAGAATTCAAAAGAAGAATTGAAGGGAAGGATTTTAAAAATTCGTGATGAGTAGAGAGAAGGAAATTTAATCTTTTCTTCTATCTTCTATATATAAAAAAAAAGTCTTGAATTAATTAAAAGATAGAAAGAAAAGAGGTAAAGATTTTTTTTTTTATATATAAATTACTTAATAATAAAAAAAAAAATCTTATCTTTTGTTAACGATGGCGATGAGAGAGGTGGCTGGCTGTCCAACGTTTAGATCTATAAATGGAGAGGATTATTAATTATAGACCACATTTTTGTATTATTATTTTTTTTTTTTTAAGTGAAACTTTTATTTGATCGTCTCAAATTTTTTCACTCTCCTATCAGCATGTCGCGTTACAAGCCGTGACGTCAAAGGCCGTGACGCTACAAGCCATATGACGTCACAAGCCGTGACGACAAAAATAGGAAAGTTGAAATTTAATATATATGACGAATTATAAAAAAAATAATTGTGAGATTTAATTATTCAATTTTTAAATTGATAAAATATAATTTTTAAAAAAAATAATTTAAATCTTCAATTACTAAATAAATATTGTTCTCAGTTTTTAACATGCATCTATTAGCCGTGGCTCAGAGAGAAGACACTAGCTACTCGCGCCGGAGTCCCGGGTTCGCTTCCCGTCCCAAGCGAGAAAAATTTATTTCATTTGATTTAAATAAAATCATTTGAAATAAATAGGGATGGGGTCTAAATGGCCTTAGTTGTCGAAAAAGACCTTAAAAAAAAAAAAACATGCATCTATTGATTTCTCATTTTCTAATTATTAAGTTAAGATTAAAAACACGATTTTAATACCCTTAATTGAATAATTTTCAGTTAAACGCCTACGATCCAAAAAAAAAAGTTTCACTTGCATCGTGCTTTCATAAAATCACACAATGATTTTTTTTTTTTTATTTAAAAAACACACTTTTTTTCTCATTCACACTCAAACTCACATACATATTCGGCAACTTAGGCCATGTAAGACTCTCTATTTAAGCCATTTGGTATCCAAATAAAATCATCGGACTGCCTGGGGTCCGAACCCGCGACCCTTGGTATATAAGACAAGCACGCTAACCCCTACGCCACAATATATCATTAACTCTGAGTGAATTTAAATACATTTTTTTTCTAGACTTTTGTAAAAAGTGGCATGTTTTGTTAAATAAACATAAAAAATTGCTTGATTTTACTAATTAAGGCGTTTTCTTTCTTTTGTTTTCAGGTAAGAGAATTCTTCTTCTTCTTCTTCTTCCCTTGACTGACAGACGTGGATTAATTATCAACATAAGAACAAATGAGCAAGAGAGAGAGAGAGAGACGTTGTTGTTTGGTGAGTTGTTTCAGCCTTATTATAAGGTCTCCATCAACGGAATAAAACAACACACGCCAATTATTTATTTATTTCAAAAATTCTATGTATTTATTATTCTTGAAGAGATGAAATTTTTATAATAAAGCCTCTTGGGAAAAAAAAAATTAATGGGCTTGTTTTAATTGAGTCGTTAAAGAGGTAAAAATAGAATCCGGAATTGAACCCAGGATCTAACACCCACAAAAACTATAATCTTACAAATTAAAAATACAACAACTCAACTTTCCTCTTCTCAATTCCCCCACCCCCTTCCCCTCTCCTCTTGTCTTTTTTTTTTTATTTCCTCCTGACACATGAGACTATAAGAAAAACATTGAACCATTTAAAAAAAAAAAAAAAAAAAAAAAAAGGATCTCCAACCAAAATAAAATTTTTAGTGAAAATTGTTTCAAGTACACATTACTTAAGTAGGTATTTCAGATTTTTCAAATTCATTTTCCGGCTCTTCCTTTGATAGAGCCAATGTTAAATCCCCATATGGGGATTTGCAGGTTAATTTCGATTCAATTTTACTTAGGAAATGCAACTGGTCAAGTTAACTAAGCTGCTATGGGTAGCTAAATATATCTCGACACAAAAAAATCTGGTGTGACAGCACACTTTCGATTACCCAAGGTGAGAGAAAGTTGTGTGCTGTGCGTTAATCACACCTGATTTTTTGAATTCATTTAGCCTAATTAAAAATTCATTGTGTGGTTTTATGAAACCACGATGCAAGTGAAACTTTTTTTTTCGAATCGTAGTAGTTTAACTGAAAATTTTCAGAAAATTATTCAATTAAGGGTATTAAAATCGCGTTTTTACTATAATTGGAAAATGGGAAATCAATAGACGCATGTTAAAAACTGAGAACAATATTTATTTAGTATTTGAATAATTTTAAATTATTTTAAAAATTATATTTTATAAATTTAAAAATTGAATAATTAAATCTCACAATTATTTTTTTATAATTCGTCATATATATTAAATTTCAACTTTCCTATTTTTGTCGTCATGGCTAGTAGCGTCACGGCTTTTGACGTCACGGCTTGTAACGCGACATGCTGTTAGAAGAGCGAAAAAATTTGAGGCCATCAAATAAAAGTTCCCCTTTAAAAATAAAAATGTATAATTTCTACCTAATAAAAAAATAAATATAGTTTGTTGATATGCTAAGTAAAATAAATTTATTTGTATATTAAAAAAAAAAAAAAAATTTCCGCTTTGTTTTGTTGCGCATAAATAAACTCTAACTCTCTCTGAGGTTTTGTTATCTTTGATCCATTCTTTTACTCTTATCATATGTATATGTGTGTGTGTTCATTAACTGTAAAACAAGTGTTGTAAATTGTCAGCAAGTTTGCTTGTGGTTCCGCGTAATATTTGTCTTGTCATCTATTGCTATTTAATATAGTACCACTCCTCTCTCTCTCTCTCTCCCCCTCTCTCTCATTCACTCCCACTAATACCAAAAACAATATTGGTGCGAAATAAACATCAGCAAGAGAAAGTTAACAATATGAGACCACATTGTTAGAGAAATAACAACTCCTCAATTTAAATGAAGCGAAATATATACCGTATAGTTTAAAGATAACAAGAAATGAAAGTGTTGCCCTTATTATTTATTAAATGTAAATTAGGCGAGTAATTTATATTAAACAAAAAAGTGGCAATTACCGAGTTATGCGGGCTTTTTTGGGTCAGGGTAGAGAGGTATAATTCAATAAGAAGATCAATATTTAGAAATTAAATTTTAGCAAAAAAATATTATTCATTTAGGAAATATAAAATTATACACTAGGTTATTTGTTTCAATTTATTTTATTGATTTAATAAGTATTCTCTAAAAACAGACGTTAAAATTTAAAATCAACAAATGGGTGTTAAAAATTTATGTAAAAACAATCAGCGTTAAAACAATGCTATTCTCTAAAAAATAATTTTAACAGCGACGTTAATATGTTGCTTTTATCAAAATCATAACCTTACTTTTTAGGTTAAGGACGCCATTTTTATTTTATAAACACGACGTTAAAATATTAAAGGCACCCCCTAGACATGACATTAATTTTTAACACTATTTACTAAATGTTTGGCTTTAAAGTTTTTGTTTACATAATATCCTTTTGAGGCAAGGAAGTTTTAAAATGAATTAATGTTATTTACAGATGCTAAAAGTTAACGTTTTTGCTTGGAGAATAGTGTCATCCTCGTCTTGAAGATGACACACATAGTATCGAAATACGTCTTAAGCCAGTCAAATAAATTGAAACAATAACCTAGTGTATAATTTTGTGAATATGTTTCAACTAGTCCCAACGGTCTCCAGTATCAATTTAATATTATTCCTTGTTTGTAACGGGAAGTGAATCGCTAACCTCTAGCACACGAGGCGGGATCTATACCTCTGCTCAAACGACAAAAGTCCAACAAAACAATTTAAATAAAATAGGATACAACGAGCCTTAAAATAATTTATTTTTACCCATGGATTAATAAAATAAAAAAACAAAATTGTGTTACTTGATTTGTGTAGTCTGTTTCAATATTAACGCCTAGAGAATAGAGCCGTGAAGTTAGACAACCAGAGTGATTAGAAAATAAACTTTTTTTTTTTAATATTACAGTGGAAATACTATTTTTTAATACGACAATATACAGAAGCTAAGCGCTCTGGATGTCTAACTTCACTGCTCTAGGGGGCGTTAATATTGAAGCTGAAAGTATTTATAATTTATTAATACAGTATAATCAAGGGAAGAAATGAATTCTCTCGTTATATATGTCAATGCATCTAAACATTATTTTGCTGGTTCCCTCTTCTTGTATAAAAATAAATCTTGAATGTTACTTAACCAAGCCAGAAAGCAATTGTTTGAAGAACTCTGACGTGAGAAACGAAAGAAATTAATTCTCCACTCAAGACTTTGCTTCCATTCTTGAGCACATCTTGAATATAAGAGACTATCTCGTCTACTAACAAGTTGGAAGAGTAAAAAAAAATAATAATAATAATTTTATAGGATGTCGATAACAATACCATTGCATCTCACAATCATATTAGGGTTTAACGAAATTTCATAGGTAGATCGTATACAGTAATATAATAATAAATATGAAGGGTATACATTTTAATTAAACTCGGGTGATTCAAAATGATCTGATTATTGAAAACATGTGAATTGCCAAGTATCTAATTCATTTGATTCAAATGAATTATTATTAAAATTAAATTGAATATTAATTTTCCAGCTAATAGGTAAATTAAAACCAACTATGAAGACAAAGTAGTAACATTTCGTTACTTTTTAAAAAGAATCATTTTAAAGTGAAACTTTTATTTAATACCCTCAAATTTTTTCGCTCTTCTATCCGCATGTCGGGTTACAAGCCAAAGGTCGTGACGCTACAAGTTATGACGCGTCACAAGCCATGACGACAAAAATAGGAAAGTTGAAATTTAATATATATGACGAATTATAAAAAAACAAGTCGTGAAAGGCGCGGCTTCGCAGTCAAAGTTATTTAAATTCAGTATTTAATTTAATTTAATTTTTTCAGTATTTAAAAAATATTTTAAATATTTAATTTTTAATTTAATAATTTTTTATTTTTAATAATTTTTAATTTTTTTAAATTTTTTATTATAGATATTTTTTAATACAATATAGTATTTAAAAATTAAATATTTATCAGTTTAATTTATTGAAATTAATTTGTTTGTAAAATTAAAAATATTATTAATTTGAATTGGCATTCAAACAAATTTAATTATACAAATTAATTTTTTATTTGATAATTAAAAATTGAACTGATAAATATTTAATTTTTAAATACTATATTGTATTAAAAAATATAAATAA
The DNA here is from genome assembly GCA_023213315.1 of Euborellia annulipes. Classification (NCBI taxonomy): domain Eukaryota; kingdom Metazoa; phylum Arthropoda; class Insecta; order Dermaptera; family Anisolabididae; genus Euborellia; species Euborellia annulipes. Next base: position 52,613 of record JAKCPI010016605.1, on the reverse strand, counting down.
ATAAATTTAGAAAAAAAATTAAAAATTATTAAAAAAATTATTAAATTAAAAATTAAATATTTAAAATGATTTTTAAATACTGAAAAAATTAAATTAAATTAAATACTGAATTAAAATAACTTTGACTGTTATTATTAAAATAATAAAAATTTGATACATTTGAGTTGGCATGCCTGATTTGAAACCAAGTGCTAAATTTGAACAAATTGACCGTTATTAATTAATTAAAATTAAAACAAAATATATGTTGCATAACAACAGATCAATATCTATTCAATGAGACCTCACTCGTCAAATTTGATCTACTGTGGGCTGAGAATTCGCGTTTACAGACAGACAGACAGAGGGACAGTCGCCTTTTATATATTTATATATATAGTAGATAAAAAAATAATTGTGAGATTTAATTTTTCAATTTTTAAATTGATAAAATATAATTTTTAAAATAATTTAAAATGATTCAAATACTAAATAAATATTTTTCTCAGTTTTTAATTTAACATACGCCAATTGATTTCCCATTTTCCAATTATTAAATTAAGATTAACAACGCGATTTTAATACCCTTATTTGAATAATTTTCTGAAAATTTTCAGTTAAAAGCCTACGATCCGAAAAAAGTTTCACTTGCATCGTGATTTCATAAAATTTTATGCGCAGTATAACTGAGTAACAAGTAAGTGTATTTTGTATTTTTTATGGCATTTTCTTATTCAGTTCCCCCAAAAGATTAATTTAACTATTCTTGTCATATCCTCCCCCGGATGGTAATTTTCCTCCTGCTTCGTTTTTCCGTTTCACGTTGCATTCAAGATGACTACGTTTTGTTTTTGTTACAATTGGATTGGATGCCCATTTCGAGATCGTAAGCTGATCAAATCCAGGTCCTTTAAGCCCTTCAGGCGACCAACGGTCTAGCAATAATATTAAATAAATATATTCGTCCTTTTTTTTTCCTTTTCTAAATTCCCTCGGCCATTCGATTCCGAAACTCTCTCGCTCTCTGTGTCACCCCCTCCCCCTTAAGTGCTTTTATTCTTGAGATAAATCTCTCAAGGATTTATTTTTCAAATGATTGGTCATCTAGAGGCTTAGATTTCTCCAAAGGCAGGAAATAATTCGTTCCATATATTGTTAGATTATAGAGATTTTTTTTTTATATAAAATTCAATAGAATAAAAATCTGGTGTGACTGCTCGCACAGCCACAACTTTCTCTCCATGGTAACAAAATATATTAATAAATATTTTCCATACTAATAAATCTTACATCTTGAATTGGTGGAAACTAAATATATGCCGACACGAAAAATCTGGTGTGACAAGCACAGAACACAACACTTCGATTACCGAAGTAGTGAGCTGTGCGACAATCACACCAGATTTTTTTTTTTCTTAAATAATAAAAACTTGTATAAAATTAAATTCTATTTTCAACTTATTTACATTTCAAAACATTATTCGTTTTTTTTTCTCCCTAAACATTTTTAGGTTTAAGAATGAATATATATATTCTTAAATTGAATATATGTAAATTAGTAAAATATGATTATCTTTGATTATTTTTTTTTTTTTTATACAAAATTTGTTATTCAAGAATTTTTTTTCTTACCCCCCCCCCTTCTTTATTTGCTTCAATTGAATGAGAGAGAAAGAAAAAGGAAGACGTTTGAATTTCTCCTGGAACCTAATCATATACGGAATATATTAATATAAAATATCGACTTCAATTTAATTTAATGTGATAATACTATACGTATATAAATATTCCCTTAAACCAAAAAACACCATTTAATTTTGAAAATGTTACATCTAATTGTGTTATAGGGCTACCATTCAATATAATTTAAAATAATGCCCTATTAAAGGGCTACGGGAGCGAAGTGGTATGTTTTCCCCGTTAAGATGGCGTTGGGTGTCATAATAAGTATGCCCAAAAAATCAAGTAATTCAAAAATTTGCCAAGAGATGTCAGAATGGTAGCTAATAATATTTAATGCATTTTCATTGACCTTTTAACAATAAATACTCTATAAATGTTATTATATATTATGTATCTTTTATAAAAGCATACAAATATATAAATATAGGCCAGATATAGGCTAATACTATATCGGCTGTTAGACTAGCCTGCCATCTATTGCAAGAATGCTGAACTAATTTAACAGTTGAAATTTAAATAAATCATCTAAGCTTATTTTAAAAATTTCTTAATTAATATGTGATCAATAATAACAATAAATTCATTTTTAAATTTAAAACAAATTAAAGATTATTGGGACAGATTGTTTTTTTGTATTTGCTTGATAACAAAAAAATTAATTACGATAATTTTTTAATAAGTCATTAAAAAAATTATAGCTCGATGTCCCAATAATCTCTTATGAATTTAATTCATTAAAAAAAAACCGCATTGAAAAATTCTTTATAATAATCTAGTTTTTTTTTAAAGTACGTTTAGAAGTCGCTCCTGAACCCCCTTAATCAATTTTCCTACTAAATAAATATGATAATATCCTTTTTTTTTAATGAATCACATCATATCGGTGAGATCGATCAACATTCATAACCTACTAAGTCTTTTTCTTTTTATCCCATTTATTTATGGTATTTCAATATTTATTTATTTAATAAGAGAAAGTAAAAAGTATTTTCGTCTTAATAAATAAAATTTTAAGGAATTACTTTTTTATGGCTTTTAATGCTACAGGTAGCCAAACGTTGAAATAAATAATTTTTTCATCGACATTTCCGGACACTTATCGTTGATAGGTGGTCAAATTACAGATGACACATGGGAGATAGTAATAACATTCCAGCAATATTTGGTGGTGTATGGGCAGTCAGTCACACCTAGCGTCGTACTTCTAGCGGTTTACTTTCTGAACTGAATCTTAATTTTGTGAAGTCTACACTGTAAAAAAAATTTTTGTAATTTTACAATTGTTTAGGAAGCATATTTCTTACACAAAAACATACTAAATTTAGTAAATCATTGCAAAATCCATTTACAAATGTATTGTAATTTTCGAAAGCCGTTTGAAAATTAGAATGAAAATGTATTGTAATTTTAGAATGACATTTGAAAATTAGAGTGTAAATGTGTGGTAATTTTAGAATTCCTAAACTGCTTTCGAGAAAAAATACAATTTTTAACGAAAAATACTATACAATGTTTGTAAAATTACAATACATACTCTATTTTTCGAAGAAAATTGTAATTTTAAAATGTTTGTTGTAAATATTTGAACGCATACATTTGTAAATTTAGTAGATAAATGCATAGTAGATATCATTTACAAGGGAAATTTGTAAATTTAGTATTCAAAAACACACTAAAATTAAGATTTTTTTTTACAGTGTAGATCATTAGATGATCTGATTGTATCTGAATCTATACCTGAAGAAGACCACAGAACAAGTGGCCGAAATGTTGTATCTTAGACAAATAAACCACAACAAGTATTTTCACAGTGAAGCTTTAATCCTAGACTAATCCAAGAGTCACGAAGAAATTTAATTTCAAAGAAGACCACAAAGTGAAAAATTATATACCCTATTAAAGAATTATTGTAAAATTATTAAAGGTTATAATATAAAATATTTTGTATTCGAATCCCAAAACATAAAGTGAGTTTAATAATAAAAAAAGGATCTTATGTTCCTAAGTATAATAAAAAAGCGAAAAAAATGTCGTTTGAGTGTTTACAGCAGATTTTTTTTTATAAAAAAACAAGCATATTTATTATGCAAACTTTAGAATTTGGAAAGAATAATTCATTTTACGGGCAACAAAATTCTATAAAAATAGATTCTGCAAAAGACAACATATATTCTTCCGCCGGGAGTGATAAGGTAAGAGCACAAATACTATAAAATATATAAATAAAATTTCCATCAAAAATTTATAAATCTCAAGGAATATGACTTTTTTTATTTTATAACACAATAGTACTTAGGGAATGGAAAAAATAGGTAAAACAGGATATTTTTATGACGTAGTTTTTGTATTCAAGAAAACAATAAATAGCGATTACCAATGCAAAAGGTTGAAATAGTACGATATCATTAAATTATAATGTCCGGGAGGGAATTCTTATTTTAGGTAACTTGTGGTCACCATCGACGTTAAGACCCTTGTTATAAACAGTTAAAAGTATTCCTCAGGGTTCTTGAATTCCATTTAAATATAAATTAATGTTAATTAGGTGGGGGAATTTGAACCTCTCTGGGTCATTCTGAAGGTCAGAATGGATCTAACGTGGATGGAAAATGGAAAAAGTTGACTCTGACTCGATCTTTTATTGAAAATAATCGACTTTTTAGAATCGAGTTGACACTCTTTCAAGTCGATTAGCATCGATTCTCACTGGACGACTTCGACTTTTTTCTTACAATGTAATATAGTTTGTAACGTTTTCATTGATTGACGTTCATTTTTTTCATCTTTCTTTTAAAACCTACACATAACACACCAATCAACACGCTTTCTAAGATCCGTTAGTGAAGATATGTGGCATTCTTAATTCCTCAATTTTAATATTTTATGATACTCAACTTTCATATTTTATTTTAATGTTCGGTGCCATATCACGTGCAATTTCTGGATAGAATATTATTTTAGATTAATGTAATGAAGAGGATGCAGCCAATGATAAATAAAAAGCATCTATTTTGTTAACGCTCTTTATTCTTTATTATGGAACGTTTCGGCTATGATCAACAAAGCCATCTTCAGCCCTTACAAAATAGATATTGTCAATAGAAATATAATACAGATCATATGTATTTCAGGGCCGGATCTAGGAGGGGGGGGGGGGGGGGCAGTGGGTGCATGTGCCCCGGGCGGCAGATATCAGGGGGCGGAAATTAAAGAAAGATTTACTAAAAAAAAAAAAAGGTAAAATGAAATGAATTTTGTATAGAAAATTTTAAGGATTAAATTTTGCCCCCCCCCCCCCTAAAAAATCTCCTAGTTCCGGCCCTGATGTATTTTTTCAATTTCTGTTACCCATACTCTATGAGAGCAAAGCCTTGAATGAATATTATTTTATAAAAATATTGTAAAACAATATTTGTGTGTGTTGTATTTATTTAATAAAATGTTTTTTTTTTTTTTTTTTTTTTTTTTTAAACATTCACACTTTTTTCTCATTCACACTCACACTCACACACACATTCACGCAGTCTTTTCGGCAACTCAGGCCATATAAGACTTGACGATAACCGTTGTAATTAATAAATCAATTTGGGGTTCAGGCATTTCTATTTAAGCCATCTGGTATCCAAATGGCTTAAATAAAATCATCGGACTGCCTGGGTCCGAACCCGCGACGTTTGGTATAGGAGGTAGGCACGCTACCTACTACGCCACACCCGGGGGCAAAAAATGTTTAAATACCATCTTATATTATAAATAAATAAATATATTTAATATTTACTGGGGATCTCCTAAGCACGAGTTTTAAAAAGTCGACTTGAAAGTCGAAAAGTCGAATTTCAGAAATGAACAATCGATTCCGAGAATCAAAAAATATCAACTCGATTCTAAAATCGAAAATAGAGCGCCTTTTCCATCCCTAATAAACACGTGTGTGGGTGTGTATATATCTATCAAAATCTGGACATCCAATTTTTGATATGAAACGAATACTTTCGCAAGATATATGGACCCTGTTACGCATTAGTGTGTCAAGCGGCAGCTACCGAGTTTTGAGAAAATTAACATTAACGTTTTTTGTTTTCATTGGATTATATATATATTTTTTTTTGTCAATTGTGCAAATAACATTAAATATAAATTTTTTTAGGTCATTCATAAAAAATACTATTAATTATAGCACTTGAAACAATATTCCGTGCTTAACTCAATTTTGAATTTTTTGGCGCTTGACACATAATGCATAACAGGGTTCATATATTTTAACAACTCAATATATAGGTAAGAGAAAGTAAAAATTAATTTAGCTTTCCGGTCAGTTAAATAGGCAGCGATATTGAAAATGTGAATGGTACCTCAATTAACGGTTTGGGCTAATCGATATGAACAAGGGCGCAGGGCTTTTTAGGGCGTAGGCAGACTCCACACCCTCAAATCCTACAGAATACTTGGAATATTTCAAATATTTCTTTAGATTGCTATTTATCTGAAACTGATGTGATAAGAAATCGATCAAATTCTCTAGACACCAATCGCCTAACTTGTTAGAATTCTTTCGACTTTTTTGTTTTTTCAATTTTTTGTTCAAGTTAATCTAATGAATAACAATGTCATAATCTTTTTTTTTTTTAAATATCCAGACATATCCCTCCATATTTAATTAAAAATGGACTTATTCAGTTTTTTTTACGATTTTCTCAAAATGCGCTCCAAAGATGTTGATTAAAATTCATAAATCACTTTTTTTTAGATACTCTTTCAAATGTATATTCTCATTTTGCCATTGAAATCTTTTGAAGCACACTTTGAACTTGTTCTTCTTAAGAAAGATAGAAGAAATGGTTGCCATGGTAACAAAATATAAATATTTTCTAAAGCTTAAAAATTTTACATCTTGAAAATCGAATGTACCGTACTGTCGGAAACTAAATACATGTCGACACAAAAAATCTGGTGTGACAAGCACAGTACACAACTTTCGATTACCGAAGAGAAATTTGTGTGCTGTGCGCCAGTCACACCAGATTTTTTTTAAATATAATAACACAATTCATATTCGGGATGGAAAAGTCGATTCTGACTTAAGTCAAGAATCGATCTTTTACTGAAAATAATCGACTCTTTAAAATCGAGTTGAAACTCTTTCAAGTCGATTAGAATCGATTCTCACTGGACGACTTTGACTTTTTTCTTACAATGTAATATAGTTTGTAACGTTTTCATTGATTGACTTTCATCTTTCTTTTAAAACCTACACATAAAACACCAATCAACACGCTTTCTAAGATCGGTTAGTGAACATATGTAGCATTCTTAATTCCTCAATTAAATTTATTATTGATGTCTAAATTAGACTAGATCCGCCGATATATTAGACAGTCTAATATATCGGCGGAAACTAAATATATGTCGACATAGTCCTCGGGCTTGGTGTAGTTGGTAGCGCGCCTGTCTTGTATACCAAGGGTCGAGGGTTCGGATCCCAGGCAATCCGATGATTTTATTTAAGCCATTTGAATACTAAATGGCTTAAATAAGAATGCCTGGACCCCAAGAAATATATTTTCATAATAACGATTATCGTTTAAGTTTTAAATGGCCTAAGTTGCAGAAAAGACTCTGTGTATATGTGTGTGTGAATGGAGTGTGAATGGGGAAAAAGCGTGTTTAAAAAAAAATAAAAAAAAATTTGTCGACACAAAAAAATCTGGTGTGAAAAGCATAAAACACAACTTTCAACTAGGGAAAAGATAGTTGTGTACTATACGACCAGTTACACCAAGATGGTTTTTCACACTTTTTTCTCATTCATACTCACACTCACATTCCCCCCAGTCTTTTTAGACAACTAAGACCATTTAAGACTACCGTTATTAATTAATATCACATATTGGTGGTCCATGCATTCTTTATTCCATTTGGTATCCAAATGGATCATCGGACTGTCTGGGGTCTGAATTCGCGACTCTTGGTATACGAGACTAGCACGCTAATCCATACACCATGCCCGAGGGCTCCAGATAGGTTAGTAATTCTATGGACGAAATAGTAACAAGCTTTTCTTAAAAGAAAAAAAATGAACGTTAGTGGACAAATATTTTATTGATGTTTCTCTAAATATTTTCTGGCCATCTCTAAATAGCCATCCAATCATACTTATATATAAAAGGCTAAGAGGGTGTCCGATGTGTGAAACAACCAATCAGGCCTCAGGGATAGCGCCATGGTAACAAAATATAAATATTTACCCATGTTTACGATTTTTTTATTTATTTACATTTGAATTCTAAAATATCGGCGTAAATTTTTTGTCTGTGTACCGGGAGAGTCCCGGAAAGGATATGATTCACAAAAAATCTTAAGTTCATGAATAATTAACCGCTAAAATAATCTCTACATATAAAAATGAAAAGGGAAAATGTATGTACCGGTATGTATATAAGTAGGCGAGCAAGGGGGTCCAGGGGCGCAGCCCCGGCTAGACGGAAAGCCACGCCGAAGGCGGGGCTTTCTGCGTCTAGTTTCAAATAATAATTTAAAGAGTCCTAATTTTAGATAGAAATGAATTGACTTTTATTTGGGTTCTTTCTCTCCCTCATTTTAGCTGATGCTCCATTTCCCTTAGGATCATCAAATTTAACAACCCTGGGAATAATCTTTAACCCAATTTCAAAAAATATCATTTGAAAATAAAGCCATTTAATCATTTAAAAAAAAAAAAAAATCAATATGATTTGAACATAATATACATAGGTAAAATTAATTAAAATAAATAAAAAACACTAGGTGATATATTTCAATATATTTATGAAACATATTTATACCAATAAATATAATGAAACATATCAGCTAGTATTTTTGATTTATTATTAATTTTTAGCTACTTATAATGTTCCAACCAGAGCCAACGGTTATCAGCTTCTATTCAATTAGACTAAATAATATGAACACCGGACATATAGACAATAATTAATTTTAAACTGGTAACCGTTGGTTCTAGTTGAAACATTATGCTTTAATAGGAGAATTAAATTCACATGGTTTTCGAAGGACAATAGAATAGATCACGCTAAATTCCAAGATATTAACAAATCAATCGGACATTTAGCAGCTTTTTTTTGAATGGGTGCATAAGGTCCGAAGACCTATAATGACCAATAGTCACATGCAGCCAGGAAGAAAATAAAAACAAAAGGAGAAGCATAAAAGGGGAACTCAACTGCGGGAACTGAGAAGATGCCTGTTGAGATTATACTAGAAAGTCTGAAGATTGTAGGTTTTAGGGAAGATAGAAGCAGGGAGCTTGTTCCAATCACGGGACAAAGGAAGATTGGAATTGACTAGTTCTGTTAGTCGTCTGAACAGCATAGGGATGCTGGGACGATGTCTCCCTTGTGTTCCGTGTATATGTTGCATTGGGTGGGATAATTGATTTTAATTCTGATCATCGATCAAAAGCTAACTAATTTATCCACAATTTTTAAACATAAGCTATGATAATTTCATTTGATCAAGAAAAAAAATTATATCTGACACTTTAAAATATTTTAACATTTTTTTTTTTTTATCCAATGAAATAAAGAGATTTTTTAAATTTATTAAACTCAATAATAAAAAAAAAGCCGATTATGAGAGTGAGAGAGTGAGTTATATCAAAAATGCACGCTTTATGGTTAAGATAATTTAATCATCTACTTTAATTTAATTTTTTTTTTTTTAATCCTGAATTAATATAATATAGTCTGACAGAATGCTTGTTATAGGCTGATAGATTCTGATAGGGTCTAAAAAAAAAGGCAATGAATAACGTTTGAGGGCTGAACCGAGTATTAATTAAAAAATCTGGTGTGACTGGTCGCACAGCACACAACTTTTTTCTTGCCATGGCTATATATTATGTATCTTTTATAAAAGCATAAAAATATATAAATATAGGCTAATACTATATCGTCTGTTAGACTAGCCTGCCATCTATTGCAAGAATGCTGAACTAATTTGACAGTTGATTTTTAAATAAATCATCTAAGCTTATTTTAAAAATTTCTTAATTAATATGTGATCAATAATAACAATAAATTCATTTTTAAATTAAAAAAAAAAAAATTAAAGATTATTGGGACAGATTGTTTTTTTGTATTTGCTTGATAACAAAAAAATTAATTACGATAATTTTTTAATAAGTCATTAAACAAATTATAGCTCGATGTCCCAATAATCTCTTATGAATTTAATTCATTTAAAAAAAAAACGCATTGAAAAATTCCTAGTTCTTTTTTTTTAAAGTACGTTTAGACGTCGCTCCTGAACCCCCTTAACAGACAGATTACTTGTTTGGACTCAGGGTACCTCAAAACCGACATCCTATTTTTTGACATGAATGCAATACTTTCTATATAATAACTTATATAGATAAGAGAAAGCAATAAATGTAAAATTTTATTTATATAACTCCATTTTCTAATTTAATAAATTCCAATTTATAATCTTTGTAACACTTTAATTTTGTTTCTCCATTAAAACAAGATATGTTTGTTATTTTGTTTGGTTTACGAAGATTATTCAAAGACTCAACTCAACTCAACTCGCCTAGTTTACAGAATTAATATGCAAAACGTTATCATTTGATCTTCATAAACAACATATATTAACCTCCGCTTCGTGCTAATGAAGAAGCCAATAATAATACTAAAATTCTCTTTAATGTGTTAATTTGTGAAAAATCTTTGTAAATGACATTAAAATAAATCCTTACTTGTTAAATACAAATAGCCAAAAAAAAATTGATTTATTTGACAAAGGAGTCATTTCATGTCAAATCATTCATGTAACTCCCCATCTCAATTTGATAATTTTTTTTTTACCATCCTTTAAGAATTTAATATTATACTACAATATTTCTATACTTTTTGAGAACAAAAATCTTAAATTTAGAAAAAATGAGCTTGGGACTTGAGAATAAATTAGTATTCACCCTTCCAAGTGGACGTTTTTTACTTTCTCTTACCTATGTATATATGTAATATATATAAGAGAGAAAGTATTGCGATCATGTCAAAAATTCGATGTCGAGATTTTGATGGATATACATGTTTTGAGGTCCCCTGAGTCCAAAAAAGTGGGTCCCGCAAATTGGTCTGTGTGTGTGTGTGTATGTGTGTGTGTCTGTGTGTGTGTGTGTGTGGACAGATTTTTAGCATGAAGGAGTTGAGCTAGCGGATTGAAATTTTATATTTAACTTAGGTACCTTTGAAGAATCTCAAAATAAGCTTTTGAACAAAATCGGCCAAAAAGTACTAGTACTTTACTGATGTACTTTTTCAGTTTTTTTCGATTTTCTCAAAATTCCCTCCAAGGATTTTTTTTAAAATTCATAAATGAACTATTTTTTAGATGCTCTTAAAATGTATATTCTCATTTTGCCGTTGAAATCTTCTGAAGACCACTTTACTCTTGTTCTTCATAGGAAAGATAGAAATGGTTGCTATGGTAACGGAATTTAAATCTTTTTCTTTTTTATTAGATTAAAAATCAATTATTATTTAAATTCCCATTTTTTTTAAATTTATTTGTGTCTTTAATTGTTTCAAAGAAAACATATATGTCTCTCTCTCACTTGCAAACATTATCGTCTCTCTCTACTCTTTTTAAATTCCCTTTCCACCTTATCTTCGCATAGGACCAATGTTAATTTCCTATAGGGATTTGTATGTTAATTTCGATTCAAAAGGGGGTCCCCTTTAGAACTTTTTAGGCATTTAAAATTTTTTTTTCCAATTCTTATGAAATTTTGTATTTATTTACGATTCTATATTGTGTATAAAATGTCCAAATATGAGATTAAAATTTTGAAAAATAACCATAGTTTATTTGAAGCAGTCAACATTTAAAATGCAAGTTTGAAACTAAGGTGCTATCGGAAACTAAATATATCTCGACACAAAAAATCTGGTGTGACCAGCACAGTGCGCAACTTTCTCTTACCGAAGGGTAAGAGAAAGTTGTGTGCTGTGCGCCAGTCACACCAGATTTTTAAACATTCTTTTATATAATTGCTTGTTAATATTATCTTTTCATTATTTTTTTTTTTACAAACTCGGTGGATTTTATGAAAGAAAATAAGGTAATTAAAAACATATTTAGGATTTTCAATTAGCCCAGATATAGAAGAATTTTATAAATTTATGATTAAAATATAATGTAGCATGGAAATAATTTTATACTTTAGATCAAGAAATGAGCGATGTTATGCACGAAGGAACCAAGCGCCATTAACCTAAATATGGGATAATTGTTCAATTATAAAAACCAATGGCAATGACTTTTTTCTCTTTTTTGTCCAAGGGCAAAACGTTTTGCTCAATGCCAACGCACACCGATTGAGCAAAACCACTTGTTTTATGTTAAATGCCTTAGAAGTTGGAGTTCTTGGGTAAAATGGCTAGCACTGAAATCTGACTTAAATAACATTTTTGTTCATAATTTCGTTAAAAATTAATAGATTTTCAAGAATGAATGGTTTTTGGAAAGTTGAAGAATTTTAGAATGTCGTAGTCGTAAAGATATGTTTTTTTTCATTCAGGGATAGGAAGAATTCTATTAGGGGTGTTCAAAATTTAAAAAAAAACTGTACAAATTCGGTTTTTCTTAACTTTAAGCCGTTTGAGTAACCACTAAATAATAAAATGTATTTAAATTTTTAGAATTCTAAATACCGGTATATATTTTTTTTTATGATAATATGAGTTGTTGCTGGTTTCAGAGGATGATTTGACGGGAGAAATAAAACAAAGAAAATTTTCAGAAATCGCCTTATACCCAGGGCCGCAGACAGACTTGACGGGCCCCGGGGCTACTTACTAATACGGGCCCCCCCCCCCCCAAAAAAAAAAGTTTTTTTTACTATGTAAAAGACTATTGTGTCCTTCATGCCAACAATTTTTTACACAGTTTTTGACACAACTTTTAAAATAGCTTACAATATTTATTTAAATAAAGTTATTTAAAAATTTTTCAAAGTTTCCTAAACAAAGAGTTAGAATAATTTATCGAGGCCAGATCCGGACAGAGGATTTCCTGGAGAATCTGGGGGTATGGAAAATTTTATGAAAATTAGCCACTGAAATCTGCGTTTTTAGCTATCCTGAGTCGTGAAAAAGATCAAACTTGAGCTTAAAGGGCCCGGGCCCCCTGAGGAAAAAAAATTTCAAGAAAATGAGCTTGGGACAGAGCCCCCCCCCCCCCGCAGGCACAAGAATGTCGCCCTCCCCCCTCCAAAAAAAAAAAAATATACACTCGTGAACGAACAATTGAATGCTCATCTTCCCCTCCTCTCTTTTTGCAAAAGTTTAAAGACACCAGACGAAGGATCGCCAAAGAACTATATTCTGCACTGAAGATGGCCAGGCCGACTGAAATATTTGCAAATTATTTGGTATAAGCAGGGCCGCAGACAGGGGGGGCTATATCCCCGGGGCTCGGGCCCATTGCGCTCCCACCTCCCCAGCCAAATTCTAATAAAAAATAATTTTCATGGTTAAAATTTCAATTTAAAAAAAAAATAATAAAAAAAATCATTTTCTTGAAATTTTTTTCCTCAGGGGGCCCGGGCCCTTTAAGCTCAAGTTTTGCCCAAGGGGCTTGGAGTAGTTGGTAGCGTGCCTACCTTCTATACCGAACGTCTCGGGTTCGGACCCCAGGCCGTCCGATAATTTTATTTAAGGCATTTGGATACCAAATGACTTAAATAAAAATGCCTGGACCCCCAAATTGATATATTAAACATACTGATTATCGTAAAAAGTCTTAAATGGCCTCAGTTGCCGAAAAGACTGTGTGAATGTGTGTGTGAATGAGAAAAAAGTGTGAATGTTTAAAAAAAAAAAAAAAAGCTCAAGTTTGATCTTTTTCACGACTCAGGATAGCTAAAAACGCAGATTTCAGTGGCTAATTTTCATAAAATTTTCCATACCCCCAGATTCTCCAGGAAATCCTCTGTCCGGATCTGGCCTCGATAAATTATTCTTACTCTTTGTTTAGGAAACTTTGAAAAATTTTTAATTGTTGGCATGAAGGACACAATAGTCTTTTACATAGTAAAAAAAACTTTTTTTTTTTTGGGGGGGGGGCCCGTATTAGTAAGTAGCCCCGGGGCCCGTCAAGTCTGTCTGCGGCCCTGGGTATAAGGCGATTTCTGAAAATTTTCTTTGTTTTATTTCTCCCGTCAAATCATCCTCTGAAACCAGCAACAACTCATATTATCATAAAAAAAATATATACCGGTATTTAGAATTCTAAAAATTTAAATACATTTTAATATTTAGTGGTTACTCAAACGGCTTAAAGTTAAGAAAAACCGAATTTGTACAGTTTTTTTTTAAATTTTGAACACCCCTAATAGAATTCTTCCTATCCCTGAATGAAAAAAAAAACATATCTTTACGACTACGACATTCTAAAATTGTTCAACTTTCCAAAAACCATTCATTCTTGAAAATCTATTAATTTTTAACGAAATTATGAACAAAAATGTTATTTAAGTCAGATTTCAGTGCTAGCCATTTTACCCAAGAACTCCAACTTCTAAGGCATTTAACATAAAACAAGTGGTTTTGCTTAATCGGTGTGCGTTGGCATTGAGCAAAACGTTTTGCCCTTGGACAAAAAAGAGAAAAAAGTCATTGCCATTGGTTTTTATAATTGAACAATTATCCCATATTTAGGTTAATGGCGCTTGGTTCCTTCGTGCATAACATCGCCCATTTCTTGATCTAAAGTATAAAATTATTTCCATGCTACATTATATTTTAATCATAAATTTATAAATTCTTAAATATCTGGGCTAATTGAAAATCCTAAATATGTTTTTAATTACCTTATTTTCTTTCATAAAATCCACCGAGTTTGTAAAAAAAAATGAAAAGATAATATTAACAAGCAATTATATAAAAGAATGTTTAAAAAAAAAAAACGTCCACTTGGAAGGGTGAATACTAATTTAAAAAAAAAAGAGGGGCGTTGGCTGCGAAAGAAGCACTCTCCATTTCCGTGACTAACTTTATTATTAACATTAAGGACCATCAGACACCAGACAAACCAATCCTGATAACAAACTGCAATAAAAAAAAAGCGCTGAATATAGGTCTAGATTCAACAGATAATCGTCCCTTGAATAGGATTCATTTCGATATGATTTTTAATAGTTACTAGCCGCGACGCCCGCATTGGGCGTCTCGGGATATTATTAGTAGTGGTGTACATAAATGTTTGATCTTAATATAAATTTAATGTTTTTTTTTTAACACTCACACTTTTTTGCCATTCACACTCACACACAGTCTTCTCGGCAGCCATATAAGACTTTTAACGATACTAGTATTTTTATAATATCATTATATATATTCCAGGAATTCTTACGTCAAATACTGACGTCTATAGATCTCCAGTTCTCGGTAATATATGTGCAAATGACGTCTATCCACGTCATACATTACAATTATTATAAATTAGTAATCATATTCAGATTATAGATGTTCAATATGTCCCATTAGCAATACGAATAATATCACATCAATACTCAAATTCCTCCCATACTCGGGCAACCATGTCTGCATGAAGATAACTTCATTTTTTAACAAGACCCCTCACTGGGTCGCCAACTGCGTGAATATCTGAAGGAAACTCTACAGAACGGTCGGATTGGTCGGCAAGGAGCTGGCAACTTTGCATGTCTCAGCTGGGCTCACGTTCACCGGATTTGACACCCTGTCTGTGGGGTTTCGTTAAAAACAAGGTTTATGTACCACCACTCTCACAGGACCTGGAAGAGTTGAAGAACTGCCATAACATCAGTGACGAAGGACATGCTTGTCCGAGTATGTGAGGAATTTGAGTATCGATGTGATTTTGTTCGTATCGCTGATGGAGGACATATTGGATATCTGTAATCTGAACTTGAGAGTAGTGAGCAAACCTCAATAACCCAGAGAAATGCTGCAATGGAATGTCGTGTGAGTTTGGATGTTGTAAATAAACTATTAAGGCAGAAGAGAAAGACGGGATCTGTTGAAGTCCTTCGAAAAGTAAATGTGGAAGAAAATAGAAGACAAATTCCCTTGAGAAACAGCAAAATACACCGTAGAAAAACAAGCTATGACCTCATGAGAACGGGTTGGGGTGAAATTCCATGACTCCACAGTATGCAGAAGACTTTGGAATGTGGAAGAAGCCACAAAAAAAAAAACAACAACTCTTGACTGGGGCCAAAAAATATGCCAATTGGACCAAAGATGAATGGAGGAAGTTGCTGTTCTCAGACGAACAGGGCCAGCGATCAAAATTCGTTCGTAAGACAGTGGATGAAAAACTTAGTGCAGCCCATTTTGTTCAATTAAACATTCAGTTAAGAAGATGTTCTGGGGCTGTTTTTCGTACACGGGGACCTGGCAAACTTAATTCCAGTAGAAGGAATGATGAATAGTGAAAAATATAAAGCAACCCAGACAGCTTGGAATATTGCAGCAATATTGCGAATCTTGCATAAATTGCCAATATTGCAGGAATATCGCATCAATATTGCAAATCTTTCAAAATATTGGCAGCATTGCTGCAATATTGCAGCGGCAATATTACAAGCAATATTTCTATGTCCGCAGAATGTTGCAGCAATATTGTCAATATTGGGGTGCTGAAACATTACTGTAATATTCCAAGCTGTCTGGAAATGTTAGACCGATTTTTGCCTCAGGAGATGGAAAAAGTTAAAGCCAACGGCGAAGCAATTTTTCAACAAGACTTAGCCCCATGCCATATTTCTAAGAATATGGTGTAATACAATATTACGAGAAATAACTTCATGAAAGTCCCATCTTAGATGTTAGCAAGCAAGTAGTTTTGAAACAGTTTGCAACAAGATAGTTTTGGAAAGGGAATGAAATGTAACTAGGCCAGGTTTGAATTTGTACTCGATTTTCAGTATTTGTTTTAAATAGGATTTATCAACTTTTTCCACTGGAAAACTATTTTTAAATGACAATAAGCGGATAGAGGAGCAAGCAGCCAGGTAGTTAGTCTCCACGAAATGAAACTCTCTCGTGGAGTCGTGGAGACTAACTACCTGGCTGCTTGCTCCTCTATCCGCTTATTGTCAAATATAACAGCAACTTCATCTCTTTAATCTATTTTTAAATGTAGGCCTATATTTCAGTTGTTCCAACAATATGCAATTAAAATCTCAACTTTTCAATTAGGCACTTTTGGAAATGGACGACTTATATATGGACCCTGTTACGCATTAGTGTGTCAAGCTCCAGCTACCGAGTTTTGAGAAAATTAACATTAAAGATTTTTTGTTTTCTTTGGATTATATATCATTTTTTTTTGTCATTTTTTCAAGTAACATTAAATATAAATTCTTTAAGGACATATTTCATTTAATTATAGCATTTGAAACAATATTCCGTGCTTAACGTGAATTTTTAATTTTTTTGGCGCTTGACACACTAATGCATAACAGGGTCCATATATAAGATAATGATTTCATTGTCATTTTAATTCAAATCTACAAAAGATTACAAAAATGATCAAATAAAGTTCTAAATTTCCTATAACATCCAAAAGTTTATTTGAAATCAACTTAAAAAGAAAATTCATTGCCATTTGGTCTCTCTTTTTGGGGGTCATTTTAACAAATTAGTTTAATAATGATTGATAAAGCAGAGTGGAGAATTGACTTTTCCAGCTTTGAGTAACCTAATCTCTCTCTCTATTTGGGAGCAAAACACAAAAGAAGAGGGAAAAAAAAAAGAACTCTTTCAGATACCAATCTCGCAACTATCTCTAATGAAAAGCACTTGTGGCCTCTTGAAACTTTTCAATCTCTCTCAACTTGCGCTTAGGAATTTACTTTATTAGCCTATTAAGTTTTATATATATATATTTTTTTATTTCTATTAGAAAAAATTTTTCGTCAAGTCAAAAAACTTTTTCTAAAAGTGAGAGGGATTAATAATTTAAGATCTCAACTTACAGAGGAATAGAATTTCTTTTTAGGAGTTAAATTTCTTAGATGCAATTTTACGGTCTTTTGATTTTGTATAGATGTTCATCAGTGCAAAAGAATAAAAGGAATGATGCAGAAAATAGAAGAATGACGCTTTTTGAAAATTTTTATAGTTTTGTAGAGAGGGAGAAATAATAAGAGAAGCAAATGAAGAACGGAAAAGTTTTCAAGATTATTTTAATATTAGGCTATTATTATTTCTTTTTATAAAGAGATTCATTCTTCTTCTTCTTCTTCTCTCCTCGCCTTGTCCCGCGATGCGGGGTCGGCGGACCTCATTCATTCCCTCCAACCCTATCATACGTTTTGATTAAAATTACAATAATAACAACAATACAATACATATAATAGTTTCTACATATTAATTACAATGAGATTTAGTTGGTCAGATGTCCACAGTATAATGGTATATGGATGGAAGAGGAAGGAAGAGACAGATAATTAAATAACTGAAGGACTGCCTGTCCCAGCTCGAGCAGCTCGTGGTCGCCATCCACGTATCCACAAGATGTGGGCCTCTGAGCAACTATAGAGAGATTCATTCATTATTTATTTTCTTCAAAAGGTACATAAATCCGAAAATTGAAGCGTCAGGTTTAACATACAGTACAATTTACATTTTAAAGGTTATTAGAATTTTGAATGACAAAGAAATCCCTTATTCTTATATACATGTAGATTTGCTAACCAAAAATGATTTCAATTTTGTAGGTGTAGATCGAGGGTCCGGTGGCCTGGTGCAATGGACAGCACCACGCCTATGCCCCGGAAAGGCTGGACATCCTGGGTTCGATACCCATGGGCCAAGGCATTATCTTTTCAAATATATAGATCTCTAAAAATATTTAACAAAAATGATTTTTCAATCCTTACTTCTTCCCTCTTTCTTGTGTTGAAGTGATACATTTTGTTTCCCGAAAGTTTCCCTGCATTTGTAGGTTGCGACGGATATTTGAAAAATGTATAGTGCCAGATCCCTTTGTTCAAAAATAAAGCTCCCCAAATCGAGCACCAGTCAGACACCTCAATATTTATTTGCTTTTAAGCTATAAATAAATAGTTGTGTAAGGGCATGTAGGGCAAGGAAAATAATAAAAGAATATTGGTTGGAGTTACAAAACATTAAAAGACATACACCTGATATAATAATATATAATAAAGTCGAATTTTAACAA
Source organism: Euborellia annulipes (assembly GCA_023213315.1). NCBI lineage: Eukaryota > Metazoa > Arthropoda > Insecta > Dermaptera > Anisolabididae > Euborellia > Euborellia annulipes. Next base: position 33,722 of record JAKCPI010016605.1, on the reverse strand, counting down.
TAGTTAAGGGAGCGGGCAGCCAGGAAATCTCTACGAAATGAAACTCGAGAGTAGTGGAGACATTTTCGGCTATAATTAAATATCGCCATCATCAGTCCATTTTCGAGAGTATGTACTCATATGCCAATGCATTGAGCCAAATGTAGAATTGTCAATTTGTGGGTATTAATATACATAAAATGCTTGTACAGTGAGGGACAATATTAAGTCCTACCCATGCGTTTATAACTTGTGATTATTTCATTGTTTTTATAAAAGAAAATGAAAATCTTTATTGGAAATTTTCTAGATTTGAACTATGAAAGTTTCTATTAAAAATATATATATATACTTAATTACTAATTATTATTACCGGTAATTAACTTAAGGGACTTAATATTGTGTCTCACTGTACATATAGACCATGTTACGCATTAGTGTGTCAAGCGCCAGCTACCTAGATTTGAGAAAATCAACATTAAAGTTTTTTGTTTTCATTGGATTATATATAACTAGCCGCGCCGCCCGCCTTCGGCGGGCTTCGCGTCTAGCCAGGGGGCTACGCCCCCCCTGGACCCCCAGCCGCTGGCTCGGGCCCGCCTGCGGCGGACCCTCGCCTTTCTTAAATATGAGAAACGGGCTGGCGTCTAGACAGGGGGGCTACGCCCCCTGGACCCCACCAGCTGGCTCGGGCCCGCCTGCGGCGGACCCTCGCCTTTCTTAAATATGAGAAACGGGCTGGCGTCTAGACAGGGGGGCTACGCCCCCTGGACCCCCACCAGCTGGCTCGGGCCCGCCTGCGGCGGACCCTCGCCTTAAATATGAGAAACGGGCTGGCGTCTAGACAGGGGGGCTAAGCCCCCCTGGACCCCCCAGCCGCTGGCTCGGGCCCGCCTGCGGCGGACCCTCGCCTTTTTATTCATTATAAAAAGAAAATTATATTACTACGTATTCCAATCCAGTGCCTGCTTGAGGATTTGTTTACCTTCATAGAATACACAACTTCAAAGAATACTTGAATATTTCTCTATACATTTCCTATGGGAGAAATCGTAACTTTAAGAATTAATAACTCAAAAAGTTATAGGAATTTTGGGACCCGAGTATTTTTCCGGGACTCTCTATAACGTCCTCTATAAGACTGCAAAATTTCGTTTCAAAATTCTAACGGGAAGTTGGTCAAACAGAGCGTGACAGACGGACAGACAGACGGACAGACAGACGGACAGACGGACAGACAGACAGACAGACGGACAGACGGACACACCGTAATTATTATATATAGAAGATTTTTTTTGTCAATTGTGCAAGTTTCATTAAATATAAATTTTTTTAGGACATATTTCATAAAAAATACTATTAATTAAAGCATTTGAAACAATATTGGCGATATTTAATTCTATTCGAAACTATCTCCACTACTCTTGAGTTTCATTTCGTAGAGGCTTACTTCCTCCTGGCTGCCCGCTCCCACACCTATTGTTGAAATACAACAGCCACTTCACAAATTGTCAAAGTGGAATTTTTTACAAACAACAAAAAAAAGACAAAAAAATTTTATTAATCACAAATTAAAATTCTCTTCTTTTTTTTTTTTAAACTAATGTATTGCTCATTTTATTCATTGAGAAGAAAAAAAAACTACGTTTTTTATTAGGAAATTTTTTTTTTTATTCCCTTCTAACATTATATTAGATACACATACTGTACATGTATATAAATTAACAAATTGGCTTGGAATAGGACAAATAAAGCGAGTGACATGCAATGGAGGAGGCCGCCGTCGCAAAAAGTGTCGACTCGGCGGCGGCCTCCAGGCTGCCTGCCTGCCTGCCTGACGTCTATTTAACTTGCGAATTTATTTTATTTAACTGCGAACAAAACGTTTAATGCAAACCTTGCTTGCGTTGGCCAGCTTGTTTCGTTGGCATTTTTAAATAAACATTTTTTTTTTTTTATTTCGTTTTTTTTTATTTTTTATACGATGTTAATTGATAAAGAGAATTTGTAAATTTATTTACTTATATAATCCATTGCTTATAATAAAACAAAAAAAAGATTCGATTGTGTAAATGTTATTTTAATCGCGATATTAATATCTACCTGTCGAACCAGGGGCTTCGCCTACTTGGTGTAGGGGTTAGCGTGCTAGACTGATAAATCGGAGTTAATAGTTTTAAGCGGTTTTTATTGAATTAAAGTCATACAGGTAACTAACAAGGGCGGATCCAGAGGTGTTTCTCGGGGGGGGTCATCTCGAAAATTTTCAAAAATTTTTTTTCGCGGAACCAAAGTTTTCCGGACACAAAAAATTTTGATCATTTTCTTTTGATGATATTTTATTTTTGGATTTTTGTTTGTATTTTGATGATAATGTTGATTTTTGCTTCGGGTTGGAGGCTATAATATGTTGTTTTTTGTTTTGATGCTATCTTATTCTGATTTGTGTTTGTATTTTGATGAATTTTCATTTAGTTGTTGCTGTATTATTAAAGTGAAACTTTATTTTGATCGAGACAAATTTTTTCGTTTCTCTATCAGCATGTCGCGTTACAAGCCCCCCCCCCCCACGCACCACACGTAAAGCCGGGAAAACAAAAAAGGAAAAGTGGAAATTAAAAATTAAAATAAATATAAAAAATAATGGAAAGTTTTAATTTTCAAATTTTTAAATTGAAAAAATATGTATAATTTTAAAATAATTTAAATGATTCAAATACTAAATAAATATTTTTCTCAGTTTTTAACATGCATCTATTGATTTCCCATTTTCCAATTATTAAGTTAAGATTAAAAACGCGATTTTAATACCCGTAATTGATTAATTTTCTGAAAATTTTCAGTTAAACGCCTACGATCCGAAAAAAGTTTCACTTGCATCGTGGTTTCATAAAATCACACAATGTTATTTTTTTATATTATTTTGATTTTTGTGTGGTTTTTATGCTGTATTAATTTGATTTTTGATTTTGTTTGGAGGCTAGCTATTTCATTTAGATTTTTGTAAGTATTTTGATGATTTTACCTTTTTTTTTTTTAATTTTTGTTTTGATGATGTATTATTTTGATTTTTGTTTGTGTTATGATGGTATCTTATAATTTTTTGTCGATATTTTGATTTTTGCTTTTGGTTTGAGGCGGTTTTTTTTTTTTTTTTTTTTTTGATCCGTTTTGATTGTTGCGTGTTTTTTTCCTCTTCTTTCATTTACACGTTATTCACATTATCCATCCGCATAACCCCGAGAAATGTAACAATGGATAAAATTTGAAAAAATAAAAATAAATAATGTTAACAAATAATGTATCCAAAATGTAAAACAAAAAGGGGCTGGCGCAGCCGGTATTAAATAAAAAAAAAAAAAAAAAATATTAAATTTTTTTTTTTTTTTAATAACTAGCTGCGCAACCCTCTTTCTGAATACCTCTAATCTCTTTTATCTAATTTTTTTGGGGGGCTCGTTGATGTAGTGAGCTTCTACAAAGAAGATCCCTTTCGAAAATAAGGTCCCTCTAATATGTACTGGTATATAAAATCATTTAATAGGCTATAGAGATTATATCTACCAGAATTTTTTTTTTTAATTATAAGACTTGAATAGTGTTGGTGTTTTTATGTCATTTCTAAGTAGCTCAACTCTACCAGGCTTTGATTATTTAAATTTCAACCAAGTTTATTATACACCTTTGTTTTAAGGGCAGTAGATAAAGCTTTAGGAATCCCTCACCGTCCCTTCTCTCTCATATATATATGTATTTGAATTCATATATCTTTAGTGAAGTAAAAACACATTAAAAAAATGTTTCCTTATCTCTTTTTTTTTTATTAAGAGTATGTATGTATTGCCTAGGGTCTAATTTTGTTTTTCTAAAGAGAGTGAGTGAGAGCTTTGTATTTTAGTTTAAAAGTTTTCAAAAAGGTTTTTATAGTTGGAAGTCAGGAATTTAGCAGGTCAAAAGAGTTTATAAAAAAGGGAATAATTATTTAGATATTTTAATTCAGAATCTCTCTCTTTTTCTCTCTCAAAAAGATGCTTTTTGTTTCAATTTAGAGAAATTCTAATTAAAACAGAAATGGTCTCTTTAGCCATTTTTCAATGAGGCGGATGTAATATGGTAATGTAAAAAAAATAAAAATATATTTTGAATTTTTCTTGAATGAACTCTGTGAACATTTATTTAGTCCACCAGCTAAGCTCTCTGATATGACTATTTTGTAAAAAAAATAACAGCAGAGTAGGTAACCACAAAACGCCTTGGAGATGCGAACCCCTGACACCTAGTACAATGAGAGACAATATTAAGTCCCACCCATGCGTTTTCTACTACTATTTCACAAAAAATCTGGTGCGACCAATTTTGTAATAATTCTTTCTTTCTGTTTGTTACTCTCTCTCTCTTCTTGTTATAATTGAGTACTTCAAAAAATGTGTAAGTTCAGAGCAAGTGTTGCAAAAAATATCGACGTTTAAAATTGTTATAGCCTAATTAAAGTAAATGTTATTTGTTACACATTTATTTTATAATAATTTGTAATAAACTAAAAAAAGGGTTTAGTTTCTTTATCCATGACATTTTATTTAGAAAGATCCAGTTTAAAGTGAGAAGATTATGAGAAATAATCGAGAAAAACTTGTCTCTTCTTGAAAACAGCACGAATTAACCAGCTTTTTAAGCTGCAAATGCGAATCAGAAGAAGTTTTAAGTGACCTCGAGCATAAAAATAATACGAATTACCAAGGGGACTGAAATGGATTGTTATTATACCAGGATTTTCTCTGAGAACCGACAAATTTGTCCCGGAAATATGAATAATCAGGATACGAAAAATCGGGATTCCACTGTAATAGGTGGGGTTACATGGCCTTGTTCAATCCATACAAAAACAAAATATGTTTATAAAATATATATCTTCTTTACCCAAGTAAAATTGAAAAATAAACGTGGTCCGTGGCTTTAATTTAGTTGGGAACCTCTGAGCTAGAGCAATGAAAAAGTTTTTATATATTTATTAATATATGACTCTCGGGAAGATGCTTGGGAACTTGAAACAAGTCATCCACCGACTTAGGGGGTCGCAGTTTCACTTGTAAAAGTAATTTTGTTGATTTTACAATTGTATAGGAAGCAAATTTTATACACAAACACAAACTAAATTTAGAAAGTCTTTGCCAAAACCATTTACAAATATATTGTAATTTTCGTAAGCCGATTGAAAATTACAGTGCAATTGTGTGGTATTTTTAGGAATTGCCAAACAGCTTTTAAAATTATTTAAAATTACAATACATAATATATTTTTCCGAAGAAAATTATAATTTTAAAATGTTTCTTTTTTGTTGTTGTAAATATTTGAAAGCATAAATTTGTAAATTTAGTAGATAAATGCATAATAGTTATCATTTACAAGGAAAATTTGTAAATTTAGTATTCCAAAACACACTAAAATTAAGATTTTTTTTTTACAATGTGGGCTTAACGTCTAGTTCAAAAATATTCATATTAGCCAACAAACAGCTGATATATTTTCGAATCAGATCATTTTGAATGAATAAATAAAAAGCAAAAATTTGCCATGTTTATAAATGCCATATAAAATAAAAAAAAAAAAAGAAAGTATCACTTTTTTTTACATAGTATGATTTTTGATTCCATAAATCTCTACAAATGCAAATTCCCAAGATCTTATTGCAACCCTCCGACCTCATTTCAAGTCTGTTAACCGTTTTTTTTTTTTCGTCATTTTTTTTTCTTCTCTTTTTTTTTACTACACAGTATAAATAAGCCGAAGCGATGCATAAATATGAGAGATTTTGTCGACGCCATGGCATTTTAAAGAAAATTATAAAGTAAAATTGTTGTTGTATTTTAATTGTCTAATTGAGTTCATGTCTCGGGGTTATTGTTGACTTTCTGGCCGAATAATTGTTGACTTCATTACAAAAAAAACACGTTGACAATTTATCAAAGCGGGTTAAAAGTATATTTAAATAAAAATGAAATTAAAATAAAAAAAATAAGCCACCGAGAATATATATTCTCTGCCTCTAAAAAGATGAAATTTATTTTTCATCTCCCGAATTACAATTAGAAAGATGTTAAAAAATATAGAAATAATTATAGAATGATTGCTATAATTATTTTTTATTGAAATGTTATTAAAAAAAAAAAGAGTATAATTTGACTTTTGATTATATAAAAAATTAAATCCTTAACAATTTTTAATAGCGTTATTAGATTCCAAAAATAATTTTATTTTATTTGATTTAAAATCCAAGATCTAATTTCGAAATTCCAAGAAAAATACGTATATATGCACTGCGCGTCAAAAATAACGTAACACTTTCTCCTCTGTTCGAATCTACCTTAATGATACTCTAATTTAAGAAACATTTAATATGAAATATCTCTATCTACATTTCTAAGTAAATTTAACACAAATACAAATCAATTTAATACAATTTAAATAAAATTATGTCGTATTCTTGATGAAGTTCTCCATTTTTTTTTTCGTTATTTGTATGAAGTTATGGGAATAATTAAAATAATAACGAATTTTTAAAAATACTGATAATTATTATAAAAATTCCCTTCTTTCTGCGTCAAAGCGGTGTTAGGACTCAGACGGGACACACCAGATTATATTTGGAAATTGGAATCAGGGAGGTTAAGTGTCGACACAAGAACATTTGAAAAAAAAAAATGAAAAACTTGAACAGAATAATGAAGATGGAAAAAGATCGATGGCCGAGAATATGTCTAAGAGAAACCCTAAGGGGATTAAAAAATAGAAATCCAGGAAGGTGGGCCAGAGAACCCAAAGGCCTAGAAAAACTTGGAAGCACTGGCCTGTTTGACGCAATGTGGAGAAACAACATTGGTGAGTCGATCAGAGAAATTGGAGACCTAATAGCGAAGAAGATGGACCAAGAGTGGCAAGATTGCTGGAGGAGAGTAGACTCTTCAAGATACTGCAGGGTATATAGAGAAATTAAGAAGATACCGGGAGAGGAAGCCTACCTCAGGGACACAACCCTAGGCAAGAAGAACAGGGAGATTTGGGCAAGAATGAGATGTGGCAACTCCCTCCGAGGGGGAAAAACCTGGTGGGAGGACACAAGCTGCAGAATGTGCAGTAGAGAGGAGGAAAGCCCGGAACACATCCTGCGATGTCCAGGCTTCAAGATGAGAGTACCGGACCACCTAAAGCAACACCTGGAGGATCTAGGGATGAGAAAATTGCCAGATATCCTGAAGAAGGCACCGGAAAAGAAAACTTTGGCGTTATTTAGATTTTGGGAAGAAATAGCGAAAGAAGAGAAAAATAAATGACTTTTTTGTTTGTCTGTTTTTTTTTTTCTACTAATGTAAAAAAAAAAAAAACCTTGTATATATGTAGACCAAAGTCCAAATAGGACTAAGGTCGGAATTCAAATAAATAAATAAATAAATATTATAAAATTCAAATCAAATTTTGTAGATAAGCTTGTAAACCTTCATATACATAAAACCCTATACATTAACATTGTCATATATCCATAGGCACCGGAACTGGGGGGGGGCAAGGGTACATTGCCCCCCCCCCCCCTGGTCTTTAAAAAAAACCCTCAGAACAATTTTTTAATGAAATGTGGAAGGATGTAAAGAAAAAAATAAAAGAAATGAATCTTGAGGAGCCCGCCGTCCTCTTTACCGAGAAAGCGAGAGATTCCTAAAAAATTTCAATATAAACCAAACACGGCGTCTGAACACTACTAGTTAACGTCGATCTATTTTAAGAAAACTTTCTATGAAGTTATTGATGGGATAATCAACGAGATTGAATTAAGAATTCTCCCAACCGGGGTTTTTAAAATATCTACATATTGAAAAAATTGTTATTTTAGAAACACGGTTTTTGGGATCAATCTGTTATAGATATTTTAAATGAATATGAATTTGTAGAAGAAAAAAAAAATAAAAAGAGATTTAGGGAATTAATTCCTCAAGCCGAAATGCTTAAATGATTTTTGTAATAAAATACAAAAAATCTTAATCAAGAATCAAAAAAATTATTTTCTAACCTGAGAAATATTCTAAAACTACTTTTTAGTGATCCCCGGCCACATCAGCAACCGCTTTCTATGTTAACAGAAGAATAAAAACATATCTTCGCTCAACAATGACGCAAGAACGATTAAATCATGTATGCATAATAAATACATATATCCAGAAATCGTAGATGAAATAGATCATCCAAAATATCATGGCTACATTTATAAATAGTAATGACTTTAGGAATTCAACATTTTGGCAAAATTTCCATGATTTATAAATAATATTATTATTGATATACATGGTATGTATATTTATATAAATAAAATTGTATTCTAGCAAATTTTTCTTTTTAATTATTATTACTCTTATTAAACCTTTTTTACTTTCTCTTAGCCTATATTGAAATATATAGAGAGAGAAAGTATTGCGATCATGTCAAAAATTCGATGTCGAGATTTTGATGGATATACATGTTTTGAGGTCCCCTGAGTCCAAAAAAGTGGGTCCCGCAAATTGGTCTGTGTGTATGTATGTATGTATATGTATGTGTGGACAGATTTTTAGCATGAAGGAATTGGAGCTACCGGATTGAAATTTTATATTTAACTTAGGTACCTTCCCACACGCTCAAAATAAGCTTTTGAACAAAATCGGCCAAAAAGTACTAGTACTTTACTGATGTACTTTTTCAGTTTTTTTCGATTTTCTCAAAATTCCCTCCAAGGATTTTTTTTAAAATTCAAAAATCAATTATTTTTTAGATGCTCTTTAAAATGTATATTCTCATTTTGCCGTTGAAATCTTCTGGAGACCACTTTACTCTTGTTCTTTTAGCATGAAGGAATTGAGCTACCGGATTGAAATTTTATATTTAACTTAGGTACCTTCCCACACGCTCAAAATAAGCTTTTGAACAAAATCGGCCAAAAAGTACTAGTACTTTACTGATGTACTTTTTCAGTTTTTTTCGATTTTCTCAAAATTCCCTCCAAGGATTTTTTTTAAAATTCAAAAATCAATTATTTTTTAGATGCTCTTTAAAATGTATATTCTCATTTTGCCGTTGAAATCTTCTGGAGACCACTTTACTCTTGTTCTTCATAGGAAAGATAGAAATGGTTGCCATGGTAACGGAATTTAAATCTTTTTCTTTTTATTAGATTAAAAATCTGGTGTGACTGGCGCACAGCACACAACTTTCTCTTACCTTCGGTAATCGAAAGTTGTGTTCTGTGCTTGTCACACCAGATTTTTTGTGTCGACATGTATTTAGTTCCCGGCAGTAGGGAATATTTGAATTCAGATGTAAAATTTATAAGTATGGGAAAATATTTATATTTTGTTACCATGGCAACCATTTCTCCTATCTTTCCTATGAAGCACAAGAGTAAAGTGGGCTTCAAAAGATTTTGAGGGCAAAACGAGAATATACATTTGAAAGAGCATCTAAAAAATAATTGATTTTTGAATTTTAATCAAAATCGTTAGAGCGAATTTTGAGAAAATCGAAAAAAACTGAAAAAGTACATCAGTAAAGTACTAGTACTCTTTGGTCGATTTTGATTAAAAGCTTATTTTTCCGGCCCAGGAGGGTGCCTAACTTAAATATAAAATTTCAACCTCCTAGCTCAATTCCTTCATGCTTAAAATTGAACACACACACACCCACACACCCACCACACACACACACACACACACAGACAGACCATGTCGCGAAAACCACTTTTTTGGATTCAGGGGACCTCAAAACGTGAAGATCCATCAAAATCTCGACATCGAATTTTTGACATGAATCCAATACTTTCTCTCTATATATATATTACATATATACATAGGTAAGAGAAAGTAAAAATCAATTATTATTTAAATTCCCATTTATTTGTGTCTTTAATTGCTTAGGAGAAAACATATATATATCTCTCTCTCTCACTTGCAAACATTATCGCCTGTCTCTCCGCCTTCTCTCATAGGCCTAATGTTAATTTCCTATAGGGATTTTTATGTTAATTTCGATTCAAAAGGGGGTCCCCTTTGGAACTTTTTAGGCATTTAAAATTTTTTTTTCCAATTCTTATGAAATTTTGTATTTATTTACGATTCTCTATTGTGTATAAAATGTCCAAATATGAGATTAAAATTTTTAAAAATAACCATAGTTTATTTCAAGCAGTCAACATTTAAAATCCAAGTTTGAAACTAAGGTGCTATCGGAAACTAAATATATCTCGACACAAAAAATCTGGTGTGACCAGCACAGTGCGCAACTTTCTCTTACCGAAGGGTAAGAGAAAGTTGTGTGCTGTGCGCCAGTCACACCAGATTTTTTTATTATTATTTCCCTTTCAATCACATGATCTCTATTTAGGAAGAAGTTGTCCGCCTGATTCAAATTCGTTCCGGCGCCCCTGCATATATCAATCTAAATATACAAATGTAATTATTTTCACATTTTTAGCCGACTTGATGATGGTACATCGTGCCGAAATAAATAGTCGAGAGATTAAATAATTTTTAAAAATTCGTTATTATTTTAATTATTCCCATAAAATAATGTCGATTTTCAATTTGAGGGACAAATCAACATAATCTCAATATGTTTTGTTGGATTTTAATTGAAAATTTTGTTTTTATAAAAATTTCCAAAAAAAAAAAATCATTTTGTGGTTTTATGAAACCACGATGCAAGTGAAACTTTTTCGATCGTAGGCGTTTTAACTGAAAATTTTCCAGAAAATTATTCAATTAAGGGTATTAAAATCGCGTTTTTAATCTTAACTTAATAATTGAAGATTTGAATAATTTTAAATAATTTTAAAAATTATATTTTATCAATTTAAAAATTGAATAATTAAATCTCAAATTATTTTTTTTCTTCGTTGGAAGCTTTATAAAATTTTTATATATGGGGTAATTATTTCGGTGTCAAGAATAAAACAATTTTTACTTTCTCTTACCTATGTATATATGTAATATATATATAGAGAGAAAGTATTGGATTCATGTCAAAAATTCGATGTCGAGATTTTGATGGATCTTCACGTTTTGAGGTCCCCTGAATCCAAAAAAGTGGTTTTCGCGACATGGTCTGTCTGTGTGTGCTGTGGGGGGTGTGTGTGTGTGTGGTCAATTTTAAGCATGAAGGAATTGAGCTATGAGGTTGAAATTTTATATTTAAGTTAAACACCCCCGGGACCGGAAAAATAAGCTTTTAATCAAAATCGGCCAAAGAGTACTAGTACTTTACTGATGTACTTTTTCAGTTTTTTTCGATTTTCTCAAAATTTGCTCCAACGATTTTTTTTTAAATTCAAAAATCAATTATTTTTTAGATGCTCTTTAAAATGTATATTCTCATTTTGCGATTGAAATCTTCTGAAGACCACTTTACTCTTGTATTTCATAGAAAAGATAGGAGAAATGGTTGCCATGGTAACAAAATATAAATATTTTGCCATACTTATAAATTTTACATCTTGAATTCAAATGTTCCCTACTGTCGGGAACTAAATATATGTCGACACAAAAAAATCTGGTGAGACAAGCACAGAACACAACTTTCGATTACCGAAGGTAAGAGAAAGTTGTGTGCTGTGCGCCAGTCACACCAGATTTTTATTTTTAATTACCCCATATATAAAAATTTTATAAAGCTTCCAACATTGGTTATCATTAATGAATATTATATTAAGTATATTAAATAAGGATTCTCCTCAAGCAAGGTAAATAAAATAAGTCGATTTTAGTTGAATGTATATTGAATTATATATATATGTAAAAATTTCCAGGCCCTGAAGACGAATCCCTGATTCGAAACTGTAAAAATGCATTCAGTCGGCCCACTTGAAACATAAAAATAAAATAGTTTTTTTTTTTTAAATTGTTTTATTCTTGACACCAAAAACCTGTGAAACGATAAGAAGCTGCAGCAAGTTCGTTAAGAAATAACTTCGTTGAGAATCGTCTACATAATTAAATAAAAATGCCTGGACCCCAATATAGATAAATTCATAAATAACGGTTATCGTCTAAAGTCTTAAATGGCCTGAGTTGCCGAAAAGACAGTGTGAATGTGTGTATGAGTGTGAGTGTGAATGAGAAAAAAAGTGTAAATGTTTTTTATTAAAATTTTTTGGAAAATAAACATAAATGTACAATAGAGAACGCCAAACTGATTCAGGGAAATCCCGAAAGGCTTAAAATTAGACTTGTGGGAGGGCTTTGGAAATACAAAAGGGGGAAAAAACATAGTTAACGAACAATTAGACTTGTATAAGACCCCCACTAATTAATATATTCTAGGCACAAAACATGTTATGTATTATTTAGTTTAGCACTCCATTAGCAATCTATGTATTCAACTCTACCCGCCATACATGCAACAGTAACACCATCTATGTATCCTAATACTAAGTATTCACACACACCGTCTGTGTTAACATATGTTTTTTAATGTAATCAATGTAGATAACTTCACGATGTATGCATTTTTAAAAAACCACTTCTGATGATGACAATAATGTCGAAATAAGTATTAAGTGTTAATTTTAATTAATAATAATAAAAAAAACCTTGAAACACATAACCGAGTGTATTTTACCTTTTATATACCGGGTGGGCCAATAGTGCGTGGACGGAAGATTGTGGGCTTATTAACCGACATTTTAAAATTTTCTCGATGGTGCATAATGTGGGGCCTTTAGAGCTACAAATTAAAAATATTTTTGTTCCAATAGCACCTCATATACAGGGTGGTCCATATCAAAGTTATGTTTTTTAAATGGAACGCCCTGTATATTATTGCATATTTGGATTCTACGGCCAATTTTAGTGTGACTTTATGTCATGCAATGTATTTTAAAATAAACCGTTTAGCCGCAAATCGGGCTTTTGTGAAAAAACTGCTGTCTGAAAAAATTGAATATCTCGCGAACCATAAAACTTAGGGGACTGTTCTTTTGGGAGGTTACTAACCATAAAGTGTACTAATGTAGGCCAGATGGGTAACCCGGAATTATTCTTGTTTTGGGAGATATGGCTATGCCGATTTGGGAAATTTCAATCATGGATAACTTCCTTATTTCAAGGTGAAACATGCTACTTTTTTTATGCCATAGGACGTAGAATTTAATTAGCTTTCAGATCGTATAAGGTTGTCTATATCTATCTTTGGTATTTTTATTTTTATTTCAAAATATCTGATTAATTTGACTTACGAATAGATAAAACAAATAAAATAACAATCAAAATGCAAAATAAAATTGTATTGCAATAATAAATGAAAAAGATATTTCTAAATATTCGAAAATGTATTTAAATTTCCTTTAAAATCATTTATTTTAACTTTTCGAAAAAGAAATTAGGGTTATGATCGGGTGAGCAGGTACGCCATCTTGTTGACAAATAATAACCCGAATTTGAGCAAGCGGGACTTCTTCGAGGAGTTAAAATAAAAATACATTTTCGAATATTTAGAAATATCTTTTTCATTTATTATTGCAATACAATTTTATTTTGCATTTGGATTGTTATTTTATTTGTTTTATCTATTCGTAAGTCAAATTAATCAGATATTTTGAAATAAAAATAAAAATACCAAAGATAGATATAGACAACCTTATACGATCTGAAAGCTAATTAAATTCTACGTCCTATGGCATAAAAAAAGTAGCATGTTTCACTTGAAATAAGGAAGTTATCCATGATTGAAATTTCCCAAATCGGCATAGCCATATCTCCCAAAACAAGAATAATTCCGGGTTACCCATCTGGCCTACATTAGTACACTTTATGGTTAGTAACCTCCCAAAAGAACAGTCCCCTAAGTTTTATGGTTCGCGAGATATTCAATTTTTTTCAGACAGCAGTTTTTTCACAAAAGCCCGATTTGCGGCTAAACGGTTTGTTTTAAAATACATTGCTTGACATAAAGTCATACTAAAATTGGCCGTAGAATCCAAATATGCAATAATATACAGGGCGTTCCATTTAAAAAACATAACTTTGATATGGACCACCCTGTATATGAGGTGCAATTGGAACAAAAATATTTTTAATTTGTAGCTCTAAAGGCCCCAAATTATGCACCATCGAGAAAATTTTAAAATGTCGGTTAATAAGCCCACAATCTTCCGTCCACGCACTATTGGCCCACCCGGTATATTAAAAAAAAAAAAACTCTTATATTACCTAAAAAAAGTTTCTCCACTTTAAGTTTCTTGGAGATGGAAGGGGGAGAACCCCCCCCCCCCGGGCATTCATAAAGCCTCTCCCCCCAAGCAGAAATCCTGGCTACGCTACTGGATTCAGGGGACCTCAAAACGTGTATATCTATCAAAATCTCGACATCGAATTTTTGTCATGAACCCAATACTTTCTCTCTCTTTATATTAACATATATAAAGGTAAGAGAAAGGAAAAAAGCAAAACGGAAGCGATATTTTTTTGGAATAAAAATAAGATCTCATCGTCCATCTTTTTTTTTTTTTTTTTTGCCCCTTTTAATCTTGCTTCCGGCTAAATTGATAAGCCTAACCATTTTGTTTTATACGTCTATTTTAGTATTCTCTTCGCACTATAAAGTTTTAATCTATCCTTCTTGAGGAAATTTTATGTCTATTTAATGCGTACACACACACACATAGAGGGAAAAAAATAATAATTTCTGTAAAATATTACCGAGCAGATCGTTTCAATTGACTCCCCTTTGCACAAAGTAAGTAAGCTCAGTAAGTAAGTAAACCCCCCTTCGAAAGAGGACTTTATTAAATTATCCTCCCACTTAAAAAAAAAGGCACTATATACGGAGAAGAAAAGTGAGTAAGGCTTCTTCGTTTTTTTTTTTCCTTCTTCTTTTAATCAAAATTCATTGCCTTTGACGCATCCCACCCAACTGACATTAATCTTTTCATTTCTGTTAGCTTAATGTTGAAGGAAAAAATTAGACATGTCAAACAAATATGAAGAAGACATTATATAATAATTTTTTTTTATATATATAAAATGAACCACGAGATTATTTATTTACTCTTTGATGTTGTATTTTTTTTTTCCATATAATCGTTTTTAACGTAATAATAATAAGACGTAACACAAATAAGGAGTATTAACTCGTTCACGCCGGCGTGTACCACCGGTGGTACATGAGTGATTTTTGTTTGTGGTGACTTGTACAGTGAGCACCACAATTACGTCCCCACTTGATAGCTTTAGCCTTAAGTATATGGTGTAAAGTGAAATAATTTTAATGACCGAAAAGGTAAAACGTAAAATCTGGTACAAATGATTTTATTTTTATAATAACAAATTCTTTATTAAGAAGGCTCACACAATATATATATACATGTAACCTATGTTGAAAATTAGTTCTTAGAGAAAGAAAAAATAAACTTATATGTACATTGTCTGTATTATTATTTTTAGGCCTGAAGATGATGGAGGGAACCATCGAAACTGTTAGCTGCAGTTGCTGCCAAAAATAAAATCTATGTATATATTATATATTGTTTTAATCAGCCACCACTAACTTGGCCATAGACAAATAAAACTTCCATTATTTAAGAAATTTAGATAAATAATTGTACATTTAATTTTATTTTACCTTTTTAAATTTAAAATTATTTCACCATTTACCACATTCCATACCATATACTTAAGGCTAAAGCTATCAAGTGGGGACTTAATTGTTAAATTTAGTTTTCGGATCGTAGGCGTTTAACTAAAAATTTTCAGAAAATTATTCAATTAAGGGTATTAAAATCGCGTTTTTAATCTTAACTTAATAATTGGAAAATGGGAAATCAATAGACGCATGTTAAAAACTGAGAACAATATTTATTTAGTAATTGAAGATTTGAATTATTTTAAATTATTTTAAAAATTATATTTTATCAATTTAAAAATTGAATTATTAAATCTCACAATTATTTTTTTATAATTCGTCATATATATTAAATTTCAACTTTCCTACTTTTGTCGTCACGGATTGTGACGTCATGGCTTGTAGCGTCACGGCTTGTAACGCGACATGCTGATAGAGGAACGAAAAAATTTGAGAAGATTAAATAAAAGTTTCACTTTAATAATAATAATAAAAAATATATATTAACATATTTAGGCAAAAGAAAGTAAAAATGAATTTATAAACAAAATAATTCTTCTCATGAATTGTCTTTTAGGCAACTCAGGTCATATAAGACTTTACGATATCCGTTATTAATTAATTTACATATTGGGGGTCCAGGCATTCTTATTTAAGCCATTTGGTATCCAAGTGGCTTAAATAAAATCATCGGACTGCCTGGGGTCCGAACCCGCGACTTTTGGTATCACGCTAACCCCTACACTGTCATAGCAAAAGCGCAGAGATTAGAACATCTACAAATACAAATCCCGGTTCAATCACATGTGTGTTTTTGCATTATGTGTAAAATTTTCTAAGAGGTATATTAAAATTCAAGCACCACAGTGCTACAGTGTAGTCCTTCCTGCCTGCCACTTCATTTAAAAGTATCTCCCACCCTTATCGACAAGTTTCCATATCTACGGCCCTGAATAGAATAATACGCAACCACGTAACTAACTGCTAATTCTTTTTTTGTATATTAAATATAAATAGCCTTTATTTTAATTCATTTTAAAAGATTTATCTTCAAGATATTAAATTTTAATCGTTTTTATTTTTTTTTCCTCCATGAAAATATCATAAGGTGAAGGTAAAATTTATAAATATAAATGATTTTAATTTTTTTTTTTATCTTGAAATATTTACACAATTTATTGTGGTTTTAAATAGGCTGTTGTTTTATTCCATTAAATTTCCTCTTAGTAGAGAGATATTTAATATAAATGAAACATTTTGAGAGGGTCAAAATTAAATAAAAAGAAAAAGTAAAATAATTTATAAAGTCAAAAAACAGAGACCAGAATTTACTCAAGAAGCATTTAAAATTAAAATTGATCAATTAGAAATTCATTAGACAGAAATATAATTTAAAAAAAAAGCTTTTATTTAAATTGAACTAAAAAGAGAGAAATAATTTAATTGTTCTTGTTAAAATTGATCAATATTTATGATTTAAAATAAAAGCGTGGGGCGCACATTTTTAGATTAAGGAAATTTGTCATATCCTAGGAAACCCCTCGAAGCGCCCACGCTTTTATTTTAAGACATCAATATTCAACAATTTTAACAAGAACAATTGAATTAAATTATTTCTCTCTTTTTAGTTCAATTTAAATAAAAGCATATTTTTTTTACTTTCTCTTACCTCTATATATATGTTAATATATATAAGAGAGAGAAAGTATTGGATTCATGTCAAAAATTCGATGTCGAGATTTTGATGGATCTTCACGTTTTGAGGTCCCCTGAATCCAAAAAAGTGGTTTTCGCAACATGGTCTGTCTGTGTGTCTGTGTGTCCGTGTGTCTGTGTGTCTGTGTTCAATTTTAAGCATGAAGGAATTGAGCTATGCTGCTGAAATTTTATATTTAAGTTAAACACCCCCCGGGATCGGAAAAATAAGCTTTTAATCAAAATCGGCCCAAGAGTACTAGTACTTTACTGGTGTACTTTTTCAGTTTTTTTTTCGATTTTCTCAAAATTCGCTCTAACGATTATAATCAATAATATAATTCAAAAATCAATTATTTTTTAGATGCTCTTTCAAATGTATATTCTCATTTTGCAATTGAAATCTTCTGAAGACCATTTTACTCTTGTATTTCATAGGGAAGATAGGAGAAATGGTTGCCATGGTAACAAAATATAAATATTTTCCCATACTTATAAATTTTACATCTGAATTCAAATATTCACTACTGCCGGGAACTAAATACATGTCGACACAAAAAATCTGGTGTGACAAGCACAGTACACAACTTTGGATTACCGAAGGTAAGAGAAAGTTGTGTGCTGTGCGCCAGTCACACCAGATTTTTTTTTTTTTAATTCATAAATAGACCACTTTACTCTTGTACTCCATAGGGAAGATAGGAGAAATGGTTGCCATGGTAACAAAATATTAATATTTTCCCATACTTATAAATTTTACATCTTGAATCCAAATGTACCGTACTGTTGGATACTAAATATATGTCGACACAAAAAACCTGGTGCTCTGTGGGACCAGTCACACCAGAGTTTTTATTATGGAAACAGTATTAAAAAAAAAAATAAAGGGAGGAAAAGTACCATATTAATTTGGCCTATTTTGATAAAAAGGGTAACACAAATGTTGTCATCAAAAATGATCCTTAAATATCAAATTTCACACCTCTATATGAATTTTAATCAAAATCATTAAAACGAATTTTGATAAATAGAAAAAACTGAAAAAGTACATTAGTAAGTCTATATTTTTTCCAATCTTGTTCAAACTTCGATCACCTGTCATGTTCCTACTTAAATATAAATTTCACCTCCTACTCTTTTCGTTCTTGGTCTACCTCAACGTTTTCATTAATCTATACATCAACAATTTCCATATATATTAATATATACATAAGTTTCAGAAAAAATAAAAAACTTAAATTCCATTGATTTTTTAAATCTGGTGTGACTGGCGCACAGCACACAACTTTCTCTTACCTTCGGTAATCGAAAGTTGTGCACTGTGCTTGTCACACCAGATTTTTTGTGTCGACATATATTTAGTTCCCGGCAGTACAGAATATTTGAATTCAGATGTAAAATTTATAAGTATGGGAAAATATTTATATTTTGTTACCATGGCAACCATTTCTCCTATCCTTCCCTATGAAGTACAAGAGTAAAGTGTGCTTCAGACGATTTTAATGGCAAAACGAGAATATACATTTGAAAGAGCATCTAAAAAATAATTGATTTTTGAATTTAAAACAAAATCGTTGGAGCAAATTTTGAGAAAATCGAAAAAAACTGAAAAAGTACATCAGTAAAGTACTAGTAATCTTTGGCCGATTTTGATTAAAAGCTTATTTTTCCGGTCCCGGGGGGTGTTTAAGTTAAATATAGAATTTCAACCTCATAGCTCAATTCCTTCATGCTTAAAATTGAACACACACCCACCCACCCACCCACACACAAACACACACACACACACCCACACACACACACACACACCCACACACACAGACAGACCATATCGCGAAAACCACTTTTTTGGATTCAGGGGACCTCAAAACGTGAATATTCATCAAAATCTCGACATCGAATTTTTGACATGAATCCAATACTTTCTCTCTATATATATATTACATATATACATAGGTAAGAGAAAGTAAAAAAAAGAAAAAAATTTTTAACAACTTAAAAAGTCTATTCCCGAGTAAGGAAGGTGTCGTTTACATTTTTTTTTTTTTATATCAAAATAATGTTAATGGTGATAAAAGAAAAAAAAAACGAGAGAGATGGAAAACATAAATAAACAGCGTTTAGGTGACAAGGTAGGGAGGAAAGAGCAAGTCAGTCATTTCACGGAGTAAACCCAAAAGCGGCGGCGGGCCTATCAGTAAACAAAAGTTTTAAAATGTTTTTTATCCTAAAAGACGAGTCGAATGTTGACTTTGCTTAGAAAGACAAACAAACACTTAAAAAAAAAAAAACAGCATAAACATTGAAAGGTTGGTGGTTGTTGGTTCCAAATAAAATTCACTTGTGTGAGAGAGAGAGAGAAAAAGCTTAAGGAGATACAGGGCTCTTTGAAACAGAGATGGAGAGATTAAAGATGCTGAGAATCAATACATCGATAAAATACAATTATTAAAGAGTGGGAGTTAACGTTATTTTAGAATAGTAGCCAGCGACGCCCGCCTGCGGCGGACCCTCGCCTTTTCTTCTTAATTATGAAAAGAAAATTATTATTATTCCATTCCAAACCAGTGCCTGCTTGAGGATTTCATGGAATACACAAATGAAAAGAATACATAAATATTTCTCTATACATTTCCTATGGGAGAAATCGTAACTTTAGGAATTAATAACTCAAAAAGTTATAGGAATTTCGGGTCCGCAGTATTTTTCCGGGACTCTCCATAACCTCCTCTATAAGACCGCAAAATTTCGTTTCAAAATTCCAACGGGAAGTTTGTCAAACAGAGCGTGACAGACGGACAGACAGACAGACACACCGCTATTATATATATAGATTATTATTATTCCGTTCCAATTCAGTGCCTGCTTGAGGATTTGTTTACATTCATGGAATACACAAATTAAAAGAATACATAAATATTTCTCTATACATTTCCTATGGGAGAAATCGTAACTTTAAGAATTAATAACTCAAAAAGTTATAGGAATTTCGGGATGAAAATAATTTTCCTGTAATCCCGAGAAGGTCCTCTTTATGCATATAAAATTTCATTTCAAAATTCCAACGGGAAGTTGCCTAAATAGACCGTGACAGACAGACAGACGGACATTAGCGAATTATATATATATAAGATAATAAAAAATCTTGCTGGTCGCATGGTACTAGCTTAAATAATTGAAAGTTGAGTTCTTTTCACACCAGATTTTTTTGTTTCATATATATTTATTTCCCGGCAGATAATTCAAGATGTAAAATTTATAAACAGAGAAAAATATTGTGGCTTCTATCTTTACTAAGAAGTACAAGAGTAAAGTGTGTTTTAGACAAGTTTGAGGGTAAAATGAGAATATACACTTTAGAGGCGACTGACTACACACGTAACTGCAAACTTGACAAGCATGCATGTGCAATCTTTTTGTACCAGCATGCATAAATTCCCTTCGGCACCAGCATGCAAATAACAGCTTATGAACCTAAAAATGTCAAACTCGGAAGGTTATTTATTCGAAGATAACAAGAAATACTTCAAAGTCGATTTTGAGTAGTGTATCGTGTTAGAAAGTACACGTGGAGTAAGAGAGTTAATGTGAACATTGGACTCCACGAGTGAGGAATTTCATACATCATCAATATTGCAAGAAAGCTCACCCATTCTTTTATATAGTCTTAAGCCAGTCTCGAAATATCCTTTGGAAGATGAGAACTAATATTTGGAAAGTCTCGAAAAACCTTTGAAGAGAGTTTGTAAAACATTTGAACATTTGAGACTTGAGCTTTTTGGCTTTCGATAAAATTTGATAGATTGTTGTCATAAGAAGAAAATTTGTACTTTCGACGTCACCTCTAACTTTATTTGAACACTTATTCATCTTTTAATAAATACATACACATAATCCATAAATATATAAAAGAGTTATTTTATTTATCGTCCCAATCCCAATCATCATCAAAGAACAATCCTCCGGGGAGACAGTCTTCCAAACAGCATCTAGGAAGTCAAAGCATACCCCCAACCATCGTAGAACAGGTATTTTTAAGAATAAACAAAATGTTATGCTTTTTTTAACGTACTTTAAATTTAAAGTCTTTTTCAGTATCGAGTATTAGACTCAGTCTCTAATTCAATTGAAATAACTTATTGCTTTAAATTGAACACAAACGCAGACCCACAAAACATGTATTTCCATCAAAACCTCGACATCGAATTTATGATTAATGATATCCAATACTCTCTCTATATATATGGGTAGGAGAAAATAACAAGCATTGCCTTATTCCCAGAATAAGGATGAAAAAGGCGCTCAAAAAGTTGATTTTCGATTTTGGAATCAACTTGATATTTTTCGATTCTCGGAATCGATTAATCATTTCTGAAAGTCGACTTTTTAAAAACTCTATTAACTCGTTAAACATTTTATTAAATACAACACACACAAATATTGTTTTCAATATTTTTTATAAAAGAATATTCAATGTAGAAAGTGGCTGTGTAGAATTGAATAAAGGATTGAAGAGGAAAGCAGCCAGGCTATTAAATTAAACTCCTTTTACGCAAAACATTTCGGCCAATGCAACTGAAGATGGCGGATTAAATCGGCCGAAACGTTTTGCGTAAAAGTAGTTTAATTTAATAGAGGCTCGCTGCCTTGCTGCTTTCCTCTTCATTCCTTTATTCATTAAAAGAATATTCTATCCAGAAATTGCACGTGATATGGCACCGAACATTAAAATAAGTTGAGTATCAAAATAAAATATTAAAATTGAGGAATTAAGAATGCCACATATGTTCACTAACCGATCTTAGAAAGCGTGTTGATTGGTGTGTTATGTGTAGGTTTTAAAAGAAAGATGAAAGTCAATCAATGAAAACGTTACAAACTATATTACATTGTAAGAAAAAAGTCGAAGCCGTCCAGTGAGAATCGATTCTAATCGACTTGAGAGTTTCAACTCGATTCTAAAAAGACGATTATTTTCAGTAAAAGATCGATTCTTGATTAAATTCAGAGTCGACTTTTCCATCCCTAATCTTAAAACGTAGGTATTTGCAAAAATATTTAACATTTTTTTTTTTTCAGAACAATAAATTCTTGATGTCTTCCTATTTGAATTAAATTTTACTATCAACGCATTCTAATTATATAAAGTTAAACGCGTATAATAATCTTGGTGGAATAGATTGCAACTTGTAATTTCCTAAAAGAGAAGCAAGGGAGAGAGAGACCGGGGAGAGGAAAACCGAGAGATTAATTAAGTGCCTTGATAAAACAGAGAAACAGGCCAGAAGACATGCATTCAGCTGTCCCGCAAAACAGAGATGCAATTTAACGTCTTTACCACTTTCCTTAGGAAAGAAGAAGAAGAATAGGACGGATTATTTCTTTTTATCCTCTTTAAATATATCAAATTCTTCTTTATATATTTCCTTATTAATTAAAATTATATAGTAGGTCTATTGACCTAAAAAACCTGGTGTGACTGATCTCTTACTTTCAGTAATCGAAAGTTGTGTTCTGTGCTTGTCCCACCAGATTTTTGGTGTCGACAGATATTTAGTTTCCACCGATATATTAGAATCCAAATTGATTTATATTTTTATTTTGTTATCAGGGCATTGTAATGAAATCGGGCATATAAATTCATCTGTTGGAGACATGTCTTGATTCTCTCATGACGTCTGATTTCTAGCGGAAGTGCAGTTTCTCTTGTTTCAGGCGGAACTGCTTGAAGAACTTCAAGATCATTTGAGGACCATTACCTCAAATCAAATCCTCCTTTCTTGAGGGTTTCCTTGAATATATAGGGCTTCTTGCACTGTATTTGCGTCAGTTAACAGGTCGTTAATATAGAAATCTTCTAATATAAATCTTGAAATTTCAGGGAAATCATTTTAAGATAATTGTTGTAACGACTTGATATGGTGTTGATACAGTACCAGATGTTACAGTCAACAGTCGATAATATCTTCCTATATTGATGCATTATTTCGTTAAGTGCGTCTTTTTATTTTTCTGTTTGCCCAACTGTGTTGAAGAAGAGGACCCCACCCCGTCTCCCTGAACAAGGTACAATGAGCGCCACAATTAACTCCCCACCTGATAGCTAGAGCCTTAAGAAATGTGGTTTATGGTCTAAATTTGAAAAGATAAAATCATCTGTATCAGATTTTACGTTTTACCTTTTCGGTTATTAAAATTATTTCACTATACACCATATACTTAAGGCTTTAGCTATAAGGTGGGGAGTTAATTCTGGTGCTCACTAGGGTGGGTCGTTTTGCCACTTTTTTCGGACCGAAATGTTATACTGGCAAAAGTGGTCGACCCAGATGGACATTACAGATATATTTTTCAAATCGGAAAATATCTTCTCTAAGAATTTTCACCTCAAAGTATTTGGACCGAAAATGCCAAAATTGTCAATAAGTTTTAATTAAATTAAAGCGACCATATTTTCGGGTAACGAGATCACACTTACAATGAAAACTGACATTCTAGGCTAGAATGCCTCAACGCGCCAGATATAATGCCCTGGAAGGGCCAGAGATGCCTCATCTGGGACCGAAAACGGGACAAATTCAGTACAATTACGTATTATGTATTACTAGGGTGGGTCGTTTTGCCAAATTTTTTAGGAGAGAAATATAATACCCGGCAAAAGTGACCCAGATGGACATTATAATTTTTTTTAATCGGACAATATTTTCTATGAGTATTTTAACCTCAAAGTTTAGAAACTAATTGATAATTTTGGGATTTTCAGTCGAAGTTTCAAAACTTTGAAGTGAAAATCCGCATAGAAGATATTGTCCGAATTGAAAAAATTTACCAATATGATTATATTACACAACAGTTTTAGAGCCCCCCCCCCCCCCCGAAATGTTCAAAATGTTCCCACGGGGCTCGTGAAAAAATCGAAATTTATATAACTAAACCTAGGTTATTTGTTTCAAAGGTTTTATTAATTCAAAAATTAACACTTGATACGTATTTCAACAATCCCTTGTCATCATACTTGTCGAAATACTTATCAAGTGTTAATTTAAACCTTTGAAACAAATAACCTAGTGTTTAATTTGTATATTTAATTTTAATTTACAAAATGTTTCAACGAGAACCAACGGTCGAAAGTTTAAATCTTATTAAAACTTTTTTTTTTTTTAACACAGAATTTTTTCCCATTCACCCAATCTTTTCGGCAACTCAGGCCATCTAAGACTGACGATAACTGTTGGATTAATTAATACTGGTATATATATTTGGGGTCCAGGCATTCTTATTTAAGCCATTTGATATCCAAATACTCTGCCTGATCCGGCACTGTCTGTACCCGAGTCGAAATCGAACGCCTGGTTTGAGTCTACAAAACCTCAGAATCTAATTGTTGTCTAAGTAGACTTAACAGAATCAAACTAGGATTTGAAAGCATGGTTTCTATGGGAATTTTATAGTCTGGTTTGGTTCTAACAAGTCTACTTATGTCCCTTTTTGACATGTATAGACTCAGACCAGGTATTCGAAATACTAGTTTAAGTCTACCAGATCTACTATTACGACCAGCAGTACTGAATGCTGGAATCCTAGTTTAGGCCTATGAATTCTCATTTAAAATTTGTTTATATACATATATACAGAGTGACAAAAAAGTTCTGATAATTTTGTTAGATTAGCAAAGTGGTATGCTTGTTTTTTGGCAATGAGAAAAATGACTTTTAGAGTGTTTTCTTCAAATATTTCGAAGACATTTAATAGCACTTCACCGCTGATGAAGAAGTCCTATTAAATGCCATCGAAATATTTGAAGAAAACACTCTAAAAGTTATTTCTCATTGCCCAATAAGCATCCCCTCTTTACTAATTTGCCACCTAACCCACATTCGAAATTTTTACTTTCTCTTACATCTGCTATATGCTAATATATATGGAGAGAAAATATTGGATTCAATATCAAAAATTCGATGTCGAGATTTTGATGGATCTTCACGTTTTGCTCTTCATTTCGCTACAATTAAATTCTTAAATAAAAAGGAAAATCAAATTATTCTTTAAATAAAATATTTTTTGTTTAAATATCAATTTTCTTTAATTTGAGAATAAGATAACATATCTTCAAAAATTTTAAAAATTCCAAATGCTCTTCGTGTCGATTTCAATATTTCTGGAGATTCATTACCGAAATTGTTTTAAAGAAAATATGGATGTAAAAATGAGTTTCCATCTCTAAAATAAATCACATTAATTTTTATCTTGACTGTATATGTAGGCCTATACCATCAGCTATCACGTGTGGAAAAATATTTTTCTTTTCAGTAAGAACTTCATTTAGTTCTCTGGAAATGTGAAAAATATATAAATTAATTTTTATAAATTTATAATCTTTTTTAATTTGTCTTCTTACCTTTCAAAATGACATGAATGGCCAATGTTCCTTGTATTCATTTATTAAAATTAAAGTGGCTTCTTCAGGCCAATGTGTTTTTACAACTAAAATTTATAATGAATACAATTGAAAAAATTAAATAGAATATAAGATTACATCTATATAAAAAAAATAAAAATAAAAATAACAGCTAACCTTATCATTTTGTTTTGGCTTGTTTTTTATAACGTTGACCCTTAAATAAATAAAAATAATTAATAATAATAAAGAAAATTAATGAAAAAAATGAAAATAAAACTTAAAACTTACTTCTTTTTTATCGATAATAAATCCAAATATCCAAGGAATGAAAGAAAATGAAAGGTGGTCATCTATTAAAGCTTTGGCGCTGAGATCGCACTGTTTTTAATTTTTACCCGAGAGGATTAGAAGATTCAAACCAGTACTTCCCGAGTCAAAATCGAACGCCTGGCTTGAACCTTTTAGTCCTCAATTGAAGACTGCAAGGTTCAAGCCAGGCGTTCAAGTACTGGTTTGAACCTTCTAATTCTCCTGGCAGGCTCAGTAGGCTCCAGCCAGGCTTTCACTTTTGACTCAAATACTGGTTTGAACCTTCTAATTCTCCTGGTAGGTTTAGTAGGCTTTAACCAAATTTTAATCCTATCAAATAACAAAGGAATTGAGGACTAAAAGGTTCAAACCAGGCGTTCAAGTACTGGTTTGAATCTTCTAATTCTCCTGGAAGAATCAGTAGGCTTTCACAAAATTGTAAATAAATAACATCCCATCAAATAACAAGGGAATTCAGGACTAAAAGGTTCAAACCAGGCGTTCGATTTCGACTCGGGTAGGGTTTGGAAAAAACCGGAAAATTTTGAAAACCTGTTTTTCGGTTTTTTTACAAAGCAGAAAACCGGTAAACCGGTTTTAAACCGGTTTTTTGTCAACATCTTAAATGATAACCGTTATTAATGAATATATCTATTGGGGGTCCAGGCATTCTTATTTTAACCATTTGGTATGCAAATGGCTTAAATATAATCGGACTACCTGCGATTCGAACCCAAGAAAATTATTATTACTACTATTCCAATCCAGTGCCTGCTTGAGGATTTGTTTACATTCATAGAATACAAAAAATCCAAAAAATACATAAGCTTATATATTTCTCCATAAAATTCCTACGGGAGAAATCGTAACTTTAGGAATTAATAACTCAAAAAATTGACCCCTTTGGCTTGGTGTAGTTGGTAGCGTGCCTACCTTCTATACCGAGGTTCGGGCCCCAGGCAGCCCCTTTATTTTATTTAAGCTATTTGGATACCAAATGGCTTAAATAGAAATGCCTGATTATCATATATAACAGTTATCGTAGTCTTATATGGCCTAAGTTGCCGAAAAGACTGTGAATGTGTGAATGTGACTGCGAGTGTGAATGAGAAAAAAGTGTGAATGTTTTTTTTTTCAACTCAAAAAATTGTAGGAATTTCGGGACCCGAGTATTTTTCCTGGAATCTCCATAACGACCTCTATAAGACTGCAAAATTTCGTCATTCCAACGGAAAGTTGGTCAAACAGAGCGTGACAGACGGAGGGACACACACTCCGCTATTATTATATATAGATTATTTAAGCATTGGAAAATTCGGCATCTCAGGCCATTTAGAACTCATCCCTATTTATTTCAAATGATTGATAGCCAATTCAAATGAAATGAATTTTTCTCGCTTGGGACGGGAAGCGAACCCGAAGCCCCAGGCACTAGAAGCTTAATTTAATGCCTTTTATCTGAGCCATCTGTCACGGGCTAATTTATTATTGGAATACAAGTATTACTGAAGAAAAGATTTAAAAAAGAAAAACCGAATTCGGTTTTTCGGGAAAAACTCGGTTTCTCGGTTTTTGAAAATTAGCCAAAAAACCGGTTTACCGGTTTCGGTTTCCACCGGTGTCCAAACCCTAGTCTGCAGTTACAAAAATTCTAGAAGCGTTGCTTTAGATTTTTTAAATAACTTTGTCTCTGATCAAATTATATCACAATTTTTGGAGACGGTTTCAGTCGTTTTAAAGAGAAATTTTACCTTTATTTTTGTGTTAATATTAATCCCTCAAAAAAAGAATTTTTGTTTATAAAAAGATAAATGAAAATGACTCATTTAGAGAGAAATATTGTTTAAGTTGTTACAATAATATTTCATTGAATTTTATTGTTCCCTAGGGAAATCAAAGGTAAATAAATAATTTCGTTGTAAAAACTAAAGGGCAGCAGATTTATTTTTTATTGCATATTATATATTGAAATAAAAAAAAACAAACGTAAGGGCGTGAAAAGTATTTTGCCAAAAATCCCTCCCCAACGAACATGAATCGCTAACAATAATATTTCATGCTTGAGTATCGAGCGAACAAAGCGTTCTGTTACACCCACCTGAACGGGAGATATAAATAAAAGTAAATTAAGGAGATTTCATATATATATAAAAGGAGCTTAGAATCAAGTGAAACCAACCGGAAAACGTGCAGAAAGATATGAAAATGTAATCTTTTATTAATACGTAGGGAACATTAATTATAAAATATTGAGAGAAATTTCTTTGACTTGCCAACATCAAAAAGTTAAAGGAATTTTGAACTTAATAATAATAATAATACTTTAGAACATTTATACATGTTGGGAAAAAAAAACAGAAATAGTGTATTCCTACTACTACTACTACACTGTAAAAAAATTTTGTAATTTTACTATGTTTAGGAAGCATATTTCCTACACAAAAACATACTAAATCTTTGCAAAAACCATTTACAAATGTATTGTAATTTTCGAAAGCCGTTTCAAAATTAGAATGAAAATGTATTGTAATTTTAGAATGACATTTGAAAATTAGAGTGGAAATGTGTGGTAATTTTAGAATTCCTAAACTGCTTTCGAGAAAAAATACAATTTTTAACGAAAATTACTATACAATGTTTGTAAAATTACAATACATGCTCTATTTTTCGAAGAAAATTGTAATTTTAAAATGTTTTTTTTGTTGTAAACATTTGTATAAATTTAGTAGATAAATGCATAGTAGATATCATTTACAAGGGAAATTTGTAAATTTAGTATGCCAAAACACACTAAAATTAAGATTTTTTTTTTTTACAGTGTAGGCAGTCAAAATTTTAAGCAATTTAAATTTATAAAAACTCATTGTGTGGTTTTATGACCCGAGTAAAAATGATCGAGGGATACACACGCCCGCAGCAGGTCTGCTTCGTGAACTTTGAGGGAATATAGACGTCCACACCGTGGACACATAGGGATACACAAGCCCACACCGGGAACACACACAGTGGATCGAAAGTGACCAGAAGAAAAATGTGTGTCCCTGATGCAAGCTTGTGTATCCCTGTGTGTCCTGGTGCGGGCGTGTGTATCCCTGTGTGTCCCTCAAGGTTATAAACTCTTATCCCTCGATCATTTTTAATCCGACTCGATTAATAAACTTTTTCGATCACAAACTACACTTCCCTAAAAGGAGCTCCAACAGACCCGATTTCATTATAATCCTGATAAAAAAACAAAATTTTCCCATTTTAAAATTTTGGGTATAGGATTAAATTTTTTGAGAATTAACACCAAACACACTACTAAGATCATTTTCTGAATTTTTGTCTTTAAATTACCCTACTCTCAAAACCCTCGAAGTCAAAAATTTTTTTTAAAAAAAAACACCCTCCAAAAATCCCTAAAAAAAAACAAACTAACAAAATAAAATTTTAGAATGATTTTCTTTTTCAGTTATTTAAGTCGAAGCCCTCTCTGTTAGTAGCAATAAATAAAAAAAATAACGAGAGAGGAAGAGGGAAAAAAACAATAATTAATGGCAACTTTGTTTGCATTGCACTCGTCAATGAATTGCTAATACATTTTTTTTTTTTTTTTTCATGCTATAAATCTTAATTTGACCGAACATGATCGGCTGCCATTGAAAACGGCGGCCTAATATATCTCCGGCAGATATAATAACTCCGAATCGGTGGCATATTTTTTGTCTGCCATAAAGCATGGCCAGGCCATTCATCCAGGGCTGGCTGGTCCTCCGGGAATCTGCTGCTTTTTTTTTTCCTATTTAAAGTCCTAATTGAGGACCATTTTGAGCTCTCTTGCAAGACTATTAATCAAAGAATAAATTAAGTGACAAAGATTTACACAAGGGAGATCATGTATTTTCATTGGATGTTTTGACTGATAAATTTGTACAAGAAGAAATCATATTCATTATATCAACATGAAAAATGCCTTTGGAAAGTCACTGAGGAGTTTAAAAAGAATTACTTACTTATTTTTTCTTTCTACACAATAAATTAAATTCTAACAAACAAAGAATATATCAATCTCAGTAGACGTTTTGATGGTTAGTTAGCCTTTTAAAAATATTACATATTTTTTTTTTTCTCACCCCCTTGGGAAGGCCAACTCACCGTGAACTGCATGCACTATCACCTGCACATACACCCCAACATGTATCATTATTATCATACAAACATAATCATACATAACCTTCATAAGGTTATGTAGAAAATAAACAAGCGGTTGCTTTCCAACTATTAAAATAATTTATTTGGGAAATATTTCGGATTGTTTACGCAATCCATCCTCAGTACATGAAATTATAAATATGTGGAGTGTGTTTTAAATGGTAATTGGGAAAATTTACCCTGAGAAACCATTCTACAAATTAGAGAGGACGTTTTTATTGTGCAAAGCTTCACGTTGAAAATGAGTGGTGGAAAAGAAAAGTCAGAGTCTATAGAAATTAATAAACATCCAAATAATAAACCTAACAAAGCTGTGAGTTTTATTTATTGGCGAGACCGGGAATCGAACCCAGGATCTCCAACAGAAAGGCTGGAGATGGTGGGTTCGATTCCCAACCTACCGTTGGAGATCCTGGGTTCCGATTCCCGGGGGCCATGGGATGTTTGGCCTCACCAAAAAGTTACACTCACAGCTTTGTTAGATAAAAATAAAAATAAAAAATAAAATGATTTATTTGTTTGCTCATTGCTTACAAATGGATTCGAGATATATACAAAAATAATATGACAATTTATAATAAGTAATCAATTTTTGTATTAATCATCCCAGTCGTTTAGGCAGAATGATCTGAGCTTCAGAGCCCCAGTTATAAACGCGAATACTCCCTCCACTTCCTTGATAGAATTCGTTGTTAATATCTCCTCAAGGTTTTTTCTATTGTTGCCTGGGAGGTATCTTCGCAGTGGGTTGTAGACAGGGCATTCCAGAATGATGTGTTGAAGTGTTTCCTCTTTGTGGAGATTACATAGAGTGCACCTTTCGGTTTGGGTGACCTTGTATTCTATGTTGCCTATCCACGTCCTATACCGTTCTGTCCCAGATATTCTCAATTAGCTGAAGATTTTGATTTTTTGCCAGCTACAGTCCAGTTCAAGGTATTCTTCATTTCCATTTGTTGAATCTACATAGGGTTTTGTATAAGGGGCTGTAGGTCGATTCTCTAATTCTATTTAGATCTTCTTCGAGGTTGTGGAAGCGCCATTTTTCTATTAGAAAGTGTATTTTACTTCTTATGGGTGTTGGGTTGATGTCATTGAAAATATCCCCCTCATTGATCCTTGTAGTAGTGCCTTTAGCTGCCTCACAGCTTTGTTAGATATATATCTCTATGATTTTTAAATATAGGATCACTTGGCGCTCGCAAGTTCTATTACTGATTACTAGAACTTGCCAGCGCCAAGCGGGTCACTGCGAAAAATAATTTTTTGTAAAAGGAATTTCAACTAATTGTAGGCCTATCAGATGTAATTTTTCCTTCAGTGGTTTGCACAATACAAACGTTCTGTAATTTGGAGAATGGCTTCTCATAGTCGTCATCATCATCATCCCGAGCTCTACAACCCGTTGTGGGTCTTGGCTGCCTCAGAATAAGACGCCATCCGTCCCTGTCCAGCGCAGATGTGGCCAGTTCTCCACGCCCAGTATCTTGCAGTCCGCCGACCTCCATCGAGCCATCTCAGCCTCGGTCTTCCAATCTTCCTCTATCCTCCAAGGTTACTCTTCATGACTCGTTTCGCCATCTACGCCTTCGTCCATGCGCTGCCTTCGCCCAGCCACCTGAGCCTTCCGATTCTTATAAGTTTTAAGATGTTGGGTTCATCGTATATATCATAAAGTTCAAGCTCACAGTCAGGATTCTCCACCCTCCGCCATCATTAACGTCCCCGAGAACTTTTCTTTCAAGATGTTTATAGCTCTTTCGTCTTTCTTACTGATGTCCCACGTTTCTGAAGCGTACGTTAGCACGGGCCTTACGAGGGTTTTGTAGAGTGTGCACTTGGTCCTTCTAGATAGAAAGTGGGACCTAAATATCCTCGTAAAGTCCGAAATAACACCGGAAAGTATTCTATTTTTTATTTCTTCGCTAATGTTGTTTGTAGCGTTTACTAATGAGCCAGGGTAAGTGAAGTTCTCGACTTTCTCGAAAGGTGTAGGTGCCGATCTGGGGAGAGGACCTTGTGATTCTCATAGTAAAGATTAGGTTAAGTTGAAGTGGCCGATACCAGAGAGGAACACACTTAGGGCAATTAGGACCTTTGTGATACCACGGTGGAGCTATCCCCCTTTCATACCCCCCCTGGAGACTTCAACAGGATATTTTGAATTATTTGCGGCAACCCGAGCCGTGTTGAGACTTAATTATACCTAAAACGCCTCATTGTTGCGTTGCCTTATATTTCAATTCCGGATTCAAAATAACTCTATTCTTCTTCTTGTAACACATTACAGGTTAAAATGCCAAAATAATGTATTTATATTTCAATTACAATCTATTTACTTTTGCATAGGATGTGGATAATCTAGCTAGCTATATATTTATATATCTAAATTCATTAGATAGGCCCATTCTCTCTCTCTTTCTTTGAATAAATTTCAAATGGAAAAAGAAGTTATTTAAATTAGATTTCTTGAGGAGTTAGGAATAATTAATAAGGGAAAGGGGGAGGGAGCGGGGTGATACATTTAGATACAATTAAATGTTAGTTGAATTTGGAAGCTCCTATTTGATATATAAGGGCTTAAGCCCCTTTGCTTCCTTCTTAAGGATGTTTGTGCCTTTTCTACTTTAAAACAAGTTTACGAACGAAAGTGAAATTATTCTTTGCTTTAGAAGAAAGAGTAAGGAAAAAAAAATACATAGTATAAAATAAGTATTTAATAAAGTTATTTAAATTAAAATTGATGATGCAAAATTTCCCCAAGTTTTTTTTTTTAATTCATTAAAAATATTTTTTTTTATGAAATATTACAGTAAATTAGCATCCTATTAACTTCTGTAAATTAAAATGTCTTTATTATTATTCATTTATGCTCTAACGCTGATAAGATTTTCATAGATTTCGAAGCTAGTTCTTTCAGAGCTTAATACTATCTTATAATTATTGAAAAGGCGTCGAAAAGTCGATTTTCGATTCTCCGAATCGACTTGATATTTTTTCGATTCTCTGATTCGATTGAAAATCGAGTTTTCGACTTTTAAAAAACTCGTGCTTAAGGTACTCAGTAAATATTAAATATATTTATTTATTTATAATATAAGAAGATATTTAAACATTTATTAAATACAACACACACAAATATTGTTTTCAATATTTTTATAAAAGAATATTCTATCCAGAAATGATATGGCACCGAAAATTAAAATAAAATATGAAAGTTGAGTATCAAAATAAAATTGAGGAATTAAGAATGCCACATATGTTCACTAACCGATCTTAGAAAGCGTGTTGATTTGGTGTGTTTTTGTGTAGGTTTTTTAAAAGAAAGATGAAAGTCAATCAATGAAAACGTTATAAACTATATTACATTGTAAGAAAAAGAGTCGAAGTCGTCAGTGAGAATCGATTCTAATCGCTTGAAAGAGTTTCAATTAGATTCTAAAAAGGTCCTTTATTTTCACTAAAAGATCGATTCTTGACTAAAGTCATAGACTTTTCATTTTCCTAAATTAA
>JAKCPI010016603.1:0-16003 GCA_023213315.1 Euborellia annulipes | reverse complement strand
ATAATGTCTATAATGTTCTATCTATATTCGATTCATATTTTCTACTTCTTTTTAAAATCCTATCGATTGGTAGAACTATTACATTTAGTCCAAATGATAAATCAATAGAGGAGAGCATCTGTTTTAGCCAGGTCAGAATCTACAGGTGATCGGTTTTCATTTACAAAGGGTTCGTTAAACGTCAATCACTGTGTGTTCAAAAAAAAAAAAAAAAACGATTTACAATATTTCAATTTAATATGTTTCTTTTTTGTCTTCATTAATCTTATAAAAATTTTAGTCTTGAATTTTTAAAATCAGACAGCAATAATAGAAAAAATATCTTATTTTACTATGATTATAAATGAATTTTGCAAATACATGAACTAGATTATTTTAAAACTTTATTTTTTGTTTATTTAATTTCTTCTCACCTTTGCATTTATATATAAGCTTACCAAGGGCATCCGCAGAATTTTTTGCAGATGAGGGCATGTCACTTCCAAATAAGTTTTAAAAAAAACGTACTTTGATATTCATAATGATATACATCTCTTAGTATTTAAAGCTTTTTATTTAAAACAATTGATATGGTGGGGACGCGATATTAGTGTTAGTGAGCGTATATGTAAAGGGGAAGCAGCCTGGGCGAAAAGTTATCATTTTAATTTTCCTGGGGGGGAGAGCAAGTGCCTCCCCTGCGGACGCCCATGAAGCTTACGTTCCTATTTTTATTTTGTTTATTAATTTTTTTTTTTAATATAGGATACATGGTATTTCTTTAATGCTCGTTGATAATTTCAAGAGTCGTTAAAATTGGTCAAAATAAAAAAAAAAACTTTCTATTAATATAAACACATCTCTAAGAGCTTCTTTCTCCAGATACCCACCTCTGGAACGCCTTGGCAGAGTTGAATTTTTGAATGCAACTCACCTGGGGCACTTTTAGAGTTTCGGGGGTCCTAGGCTTAAACAATTGGTATCTTCTTCTCTCCCCTACTTCGACATAAAAAAATACATTTATTCAATTTTGCCGACATTTTTGTAGAAATTAAAATTATCTATAGCCTATAACATATAATTTCTTTCTTAAAATTCAGCAACTAAAAAAAAAAAAAAGATGGCGGATATCTGGTGAAAGAAGCGTTTAATGTATTAGTAGAAACTTTTTTTCTTTAGCCTTAACCACACCCTGAATAATGTCAACATTACAAAAAACACCCTAAATTTGATTAAATCCTGACAAACTAATATGGGCTATCATTTCTTTATAATTTGAAATTAGCGTTATTTATTTATTATTAAAATTAAATTTTACTTTCTCTTCCTTTTCGAGTACTTGTAATTAGATAAGTACTAAGCTAATACTAAAAGTGTTCTTAAAAAATGAATCTGATTTCTTAAAATTAATCTCAAATACAAGATAAGATTAAGAGATTGAATCGCAATTAAAATTTTAGATCTTTTACATTCAGTTAGAATCAACAACAAATGTAAATACCCTTTGAAGAAATTTTTCGAGTGAAAGAGGGAATTGAGGCAGAATATTTCTATTTTTTTTTTTTTTTTTTTTTTTTACATGCATATTCATCAATTCAACCGATTGTGTACTAGGCTTGAAAATTTATGCATGATGAAGTTAAAAATATGATAAAATAAAAGAGAAGAGAAGAGATAAAGATGAACTACTATAATTTATCATGAACCTTTTAATTTTATCCCTTAATTTAAATTAATTAAAATTTATATCAAAATCATTAATTAAAAGTAAAAGGCAAAGAAGACATTTTCTTTATATTTTCGACATAAAGTTAGTTGAATTTAGATTATGATTTGACATAAATATTTATGCATTTAAAAAAGATAAAGTAACATTGGGCTATTAAAACTAAAATTCATCCCCACCTGTTGCTGGGGTATTTCCATTTTCTACATATAATTACAATATTTGCCTAAATTTAATAACTTTATATAATTTTATGGGTTTTATGATCGAAAAAGATTATAGCACGATATTGAATCTGTTCTTACTATTATTAAGATAATAGTTAAAATTTGGGATGGAAAAGGCGCATTGAAAGTCTTTTTTTCGATTTTAGAATGGACTTTTTTCGATTCTCGGAATCGTTTAATCGAACTTTTCGGCCGGGTATTCATAATCGAGACTTATTGAACAAGTCAGACTAAAGTAATTGCTTAAGTTCACTTTCGATTCATAGTCACAAACAAGCAATCATTTGAGTCAGTGCAAACAAGTAGCACCTGGCGGAGACTTGACAAAGTAAAGACTTGTTACCTAGGTCACTAACCCTTACTTATTCGATGTTTTCGTTATTCAGAGTTATTTCTTAAGCCAAGACTAGTTTCAAATAAGTTCGTTCGATTTCATAGTTATTTTTCATGCTGACTAGATAGCAAACAAGTCAGAATTTAACAAGTCAAGTCGAGAGGGTGACTTGAGTCTTTGTTTTTGACAGCAGTTGTCAGATTTTAATTTTCAAATTATCATAAAAGTAAAAAATTAAGGTAAGAATTAATTATTAAATTAAATTATTATTAAATAACATTATTATTTATTCAAATTTCCACTTGGAATATAATAATTAATAAAAATATATTTTTTTGCAGTTCTATTTTAGAAATTATAGTTTATAAAAAAAAGAAGAGCAATATCTAGATTATATATATATTTATATTATTATAAAAGGTAAATGAATACTTTGTTTTAAATAACTATTATTTATTTAAATTTTCATTTGGAATATAATCTTTGATAATAACCTGATAATAACTAAAATATTTATTTTAGATGGATTTGCACAAACAATTATGATTTAAATTTATATTGTGAAAGTGTTTTTTTATGATCAACTGAGGTGTTGATAGTTAATCAAATAAAATACGGAAGTTTTTCGGTTGCAGGTTTATTTTCGACTGAACATTCAGTTCAGTTCAGATGGTTAGAAACCATAATCTTCAGGCTTGGAAATCACAATCGTTTTATTTTGTATAATATATGAATACTTTCATTTCTTTATAATATAATGATTAACAAAATCTTAAATAAATTAAATTTTCATTGTACATGTAATATTTGTTATTTACCTAAAGAAACCAAAAATCCTTTGTAAAGATATTAAAGAACAATTCTTAGCTTATTTTTTCCAAATGAGGTGTGTCTATATATTTTTTATTAATCAATATATATTTCTATGTATATTAAGGCCTTATTATAGTTTCTAACCTAAAAAAGTTTTTAATTCAGCTGTCCTTGTTTATTTTTTTTAGAAATTTTTATATTTTTGTAAAAAAATTAATTATTTTTAATTAAATATTTTAATTTATAATATTTATTGAAATTAATTTCAATTTTTATCATGTTGCCTACTTCACAAAACGTCAAATTATTTTTTCACAATAATATAATATTTCTGTAATATTTTATTCTTTGAAATTTTCGACTCGCCATAATAGCCGAAGGTTGCCGATTGTATCCGATCGGAGCCGAGAATAGCCGAAGTCGTTGACTTGACGAAGCAATTGGTTTGGCAAACAAGCAATGTTTATTGGAACTCTGACTTCAAAAAGTCTTGCTTGAATAATGTTTATGAAATCATAAACGATCTAGCTCGACTTGTTCAAAAAAGTCTTACTTCATGAAGTCAGACTTAAGCACGAAAACAAGTTTCAATTATGAATACGGCCCTTCGACTTTCAAGTCAACTTTTTAAAAATTCTATAACTCGTGCTGTGATGATTTACTCAGTAAATATTAAATATATTTATTTATATATACAATATAAAATTTATTAAGTATTTAAACATTTTATTAAATACAAACACACAAATATTGTTTTAAATATTTTTATAAATGAATATTCTATCCAGAAATTTTACGGGATATGGCACCGAACATTAAAATAAAATATGAAAGTTGAGTATCAAAATAAAACATTAATATATTAAAATTGAGGAATTAAGAATGCTACATACCTTTACTAACCGATCTTAGAAAGAATGTTGATTGATGTGTTATGTGTAGGTTTTAAAAGAAAGATGAAAGTCAATCAATGAAAACGTTACAAACTATATTACTATCTGATAGTAAGTCTTGTAAGAAAAAAGTCTAAGTCGTCCAGTGATTCTAATTTCAACTCCATTCTAAAAGTCGATTATTTTCAGCAGTTGATTCTTGACTAAAGTCATAGTCGACTTTTCCATCCCTAGTTAAATTATTTGGCAAAATATATATATTTTTAAATGCTTTTATTTAACTTACTCTTTCAAGGTCACCAACTTTATGGCTTTGTTAAGGACACTTCCCGATGAGCTAGAGGTGTGAAATTTGATATTTAAGAGTCATTTTTGATGACGCAAATTGTGAGTTTGGTTTTTACCAAAATGGACCAAACTAATGTGGTACTTTATTTGAAACCCTTCGCGAATTAATGTAATTTCAAAAGACTTCCCGATGGGCTAGAGGTGTGAAATGTAATACTTAAGAGTCATTTTTGATGACGCCACTATATGGTGGTTTTGATCAAAATAGACCAAACTAATGTGGTACTTTATTTGAAACCCTTCGCGAATTAATGTAATTTCAAAAGACTTCCCGATGGGCTAGAGGTGTGAAATGTAATACTTAAGAGTCATTTTTGATGACGCCACTATATGGTGGTTTCGTTTTGATCAAAATAGACCAAACTAATGTGGTACTTTATTTGAAACCCTTCGCGAATTAATGTAATTTCAAAAGACTTCCCGATGGGCTAAAGGTGTGAAATGTAATACTTAAGAGTCATTTTTGATGACGCCACTATATGGTGGTTTTGATCAAAATAGACCAAACTAATGTGGTACTTTATTTGAAACCCTTCGCGAATTAATGTAATTTCAAAAGACTTCCCGATGGGCTAAAGGTGTGAAATGTAATACTTAAGAGTCATTTTTGATGACGCCACTATATGGTGGTTTTGATCAAAATAGACCAAACTAATGTGGTACTTTATTTGAAACCCTTCGCGAATTAATGTAATTTCAAAAGACTTCCCGATGGGCTAGAGGTGTGAAATGTAATACTTAAGAGTCATTTTTGATGACGCCACTATATGGTGGTTTTGATCAAAATAGACCAAACTAATGTGGTACTTTATTTGAAACCCTTCGCGAATTAATGTAATTTCAAAAGACTTCCCGATGGGCTAGAGGTGTGAAATGTAATACTTAAGAGTCATTTTTGATGACGCCACTATATGGTGGTTTTGATCAAAATAGACTAAACTAATGTGGTACTTTATTTGAAACCCTTCGCGAATTAATGTAATTTCAAAAGACTTCCCGATGGGCTAGAGGTGTGAAATGTAATACTTAAGAGTCATTTTTGATGACGCCACTATATGGTGGTTTTGATCAAAATAGACCAAACTAATGTGGTACTTTATTTGAAGCCTCACGCAAATAAGGCCCTATTAACTATAGTTTTGAATTTTGATATTTACGAGTCATTTTTTTTATGACAATGAATAATTTTTCAATTGAACCAAATCAAAATAGGCCAAACTAATGTGGTACTTTATCATATTGATGATTTTTGATAAGACTAAAAGACTAAAAAGCTTAAAAATAAAAATAAAATAAAAAAAAAGATTTTAAAAAAATGCTTTTATTTAAATTGAACTAAAAAGAGAGAAATAATTTAATTGTTCTTGTTAAAAAATTTTTTAATATTTATGACTTAAAATAAAAGCGTGGGGCGCGAGCCTCGGAATCCTTCGAAGCGCCCCACGCTTTTATTTTAAGTCAAATATTAAAAAAATTTTAACAAGAACAATTAATTATTTCTCTCTTAGTTCAATTTAAATAAAAGCATTTTTTAAAAAATCTTTTTTTATTATTATTTATTTACTTTGCTCACCTGGTCGTGATACTCGACACCCATACTGAGAGTATTGATGAGGATCGCTACTAGGATTCCCTGTTGGAAGTATTTATGCTCGACCAAAGATCGAATATGCCGACGGATAACGCTACTGCAGCTGGCAAAGCGACGTAATATTGTCGTACGACTTTTTCTTCGTTTTTATAGCGACCGTAGAATCAGCAGCAACTGCAGCTGCCGCTGCAGCCGCTGCCGCCCTCGCAGCAACAATGGCAGCAATCGTCGCCTCCCCATCTGCTCTCGTCGCCAACTCCTTTTCCAGCTGTCAACATTTATTATCATGTTATAATGGATGACGACTATCCTTTTCCTTAAAGGCCTCAGGAGTGGATAGGGGTCTATTATATAAAATTATACCCGAGAGGATATATAAAAATACTTTTATTTTGTATTGCAGTATTCACAATAATTTGAACGGCAGGGCGTTCACAAATTTTGATACACTGGTTGGCCGAATTGGTTTGGTACAAGTGAGATATAAATATACTTTAATATTAGGTGGTGGTCTTTGAGACACGAAGGTGGAAGTTGGTCTGCCGGCTGGGCGCGGCTCTGGGCAGCGCTAAGCCGATGGTAAGGGAGAAGGAAGTGCAGAGTTGGCCTATTGACTAGCACGTGGCTGGAATGTGCTTATTTAGCACCTTAACAAGACATGATTTCTCTAGAATAT
Source organism: Euborellia annulipes (assembly GCA_023213315.1). Lineage (NCBI taxonomy): Eukaryota > Metazoa > Arthropoda > Insecta > Dermaptera > Anisolabididae > Euborellia > Euborellia annulipes. Next base: position 9,416 of record JAKCPI010016603.1, on the reverse strand, counting down.
ATTATTACTGATAAGTTATAAAAAAAAAATAGAAAGTCTGATGTGGCCAGCACTACATTCCTTCCCCCTTAAGAGAAAGCAAGAGGGTTTCAATCCTCTTGTTTTCTACTTAAGTAGGTTATTATTAAATGTTTTATTGATGAACATAAGAAGATTTAAATTTCCAAAATACATTTCATCTCTTTTTTTTTTTAATTGATAAATGAATAGTGGTGTATGCAATTCTGGCATAACTATTGACCCTTCATCATCTATCAAGCAACATATTCCTAATATGATAGTTCATTTAAAACATTTATTCGATCGTTTAAAATATTTAATTACTTATTCATATATAATATTTATTATTTGGAACAATTATTTGACATTTAACCCTTATTGATTATTTGAAATATTTATTTAATTATTTAAAGTATTTATTTAATTATTTAAAATATTTATTTATTTATTCAAATTAATTATTTATTTATTTATTTATAATATTTATTCAATTATTCAAATTAAATATTTATTTATTTATTTAAAATATTTGTTTAATTATTATTTATCATATTTATTTAATTATTCAAAATAATTATTCATTCAATTTAATTTATTTAATTTATTTAAAAAATTTATTTAAAATATTTAATTATTTATTCATATAAAATATTTATTTAATTAAAAATATTTATTTATTTATTATTTATCATATTTATTTAATTATTCAAATTAATTATCTATTTATATGTTTTCTCTCTTTTTTTTACGCGTGTGTCTGGTTGTAGTCAGTGTCTGACCCTACTAATAAAAATAAAGATAAAAATGAAATAATGTGAAATGTCTGACAGTTTTATAATATGCCCTATAAGGGAAGTTTAAGGCCGGTATTCATAATCGAGACTTATTGAACAAGTCAGACTAAAGTAATTGCTAAGTTCACTTTCGATTCATAGTCACAAACAAGCAATCCTTTGAGTCAGTGCAAACAAGCAAAACCTGGCGGAGACTTGACAAAGTAAAGACTTGTTGCCTAGGTCACTAACCCTTACTTATTCGATGTTTTCGTTATTCAGAGTTATTTCTTAAGCCAAGACTAGTTTCAAATAAGTTCGTTCGATTTCATAGTTATTTTTCATGCGGACTAGATAGCAAACAAGTCAGATTTTAACTAGTCAAGTCGAGAGGTGACTTGAGTCTTTGTTTTTGACAGCAGTTGTCAGATTTTAATTTTCAAATTATCATAAAAGTAAAAAATTAAGGTAAGAATTAATTATTAAATTAAATTATTATTAAATAACATTATTATTTATTCAAATTTCCACTTGGAATATAATAATTAATAAAAATATATTTTTTTGCAGTTCTATTTTGGAAATTATAGTTTATAAAAAAAGAAGAGCATTATTATATTATTATAAAAGGTAAATGAATACTTTGTTTTAAATAACTATTAATTATTTAAATTTACATTTGGAATATAATCTTTAATAATAACTAAAATATTTATTTTAGATGGACTTGCACACACAATTATGATTCAAATTTATATTTTGGAAGTGTTTTTTATGATGAACTAAAGTGTTGATAGTTAATAAAATAAAAGACGGTAGTTTTTTTGGTTGCAGGTCAATTTTCGACTGAACATTCAGTTCACATGGTTATAAACCATAGTCTTCAGGCTTGGAAATCACAATCAAGTTATATTTACTATAATAAATGAATGCTTTCATTTCTTTATAATATAAAAATACATTTTAGTTTTATGATTAACAAAATTTTAAATAAATTAAATTTTCATTGTACATGTAATATTTGTTATTTACCTAAAGAAACCAAAAATCCTTTGTAAAGATATTTAAGAACAATTCTTAGCTTATTTTTTCCAAATGATGTGTCTATATATTTTTTTTTATTAATAAATATATATTTCTATGTATATTAAGGCCTTATAGTTTTTAACCTAAAAAGGTTTTTAATTCAGCTGTCCTTGTTTATTTTTTTTTTTTAATTTTATATTTTTGTAAAAAAATTAATTATTTTTTTTTTAATTTTTATATTTTTGTAAAAAAATTAATTATTTTTAATTAAATGTTTTAATTTATAGTATTTATTTAAATTAATTTCAATTTTTATTATGTTGCCTACTTCACAAAACGTCAAATTATTTTTTCACAATAATATAATATTTCTGTAATATTTTATTCTTTGAAATTTTCGACTCGCCATATTAGCCGAAGGGTGCCGATTGTATCCGAACGGAGCCGAGAATAGCCGAAGTCGTTGACTTGACGAAGCAATTGGTTTGGCAAACAAGCAATGTTTATTGGAACTCTGACTTCAAAAAGTCTTGCTTGAATAATGTTTATGAAATCATAAGCGAACTAGATCGACTTGTTCAAAAAAGTCTTACTTCATGGAGTCAGGCTTAAGCACGAAAACAAGTTTCAATTATGAATACGGCCCTAAGATTTTCATTAAAATTCTTCTATTTTTTTTTTTTTTTTTTACCTGGAGGATAACGTCTGTAAATAAAATAAGTAAATATGTGTTCTCATTTGAGATTATCAATTAAGTACGAATAGATCGCAGGAGAGAAAAAACCCATTACGGTATCATAGAGTAGGAATTCAACATATTCAGAAAAGAATTATCCTAATCTTTACACAATGGAGATTAAATAATACAGAGATGTATTAATAAAATAAAAGAGACGAGATCTTTATTTATAGACCAGGCGCTGGAGGTAGTTGAGTATGCAAAATTTGAGGACCGAATTCTGACAATGGATTTGGGCTAAGAATAGCTCCCAGAATAAGGATCCGGATCTTGCCGGGCCAATTTTTGGTCCAATTTTTTTTTTACCCCCACCCCATAGGAAATCAATGGAGTGCATGCTAAGATGATGTGAAGATTTGCAATTATGGTCAAATTCGAGTACTTAAAACCTCAAACAATGAAAAAACTGTCTTGTCAGCAACTGAGGGGATCCTCTAGAGTCCCCTGAGAAGTACTATCTTGCCACCAGTTGCGGTGGTCCCCTTTAACCCCTTCACCTCTTTTTCTCTCTCTTTGTTATAAATTTAAATATACGGCTTTAACACCATGCCAAATTGTGGGGACCGGCAATTATGTTCATAATCCACTAGCTGGTATCCCAATCAATGAAAAATACTATCTTGCCGCCAACTGCGGTGGTCCCCTCTAACCCCTTCACCTCTTTTAACACTCTCTGTTATAAATTTAAATATACGGCTTTAACATCATGCCAAATTGTGGGGACCGGCAATTATGCTCATAATCCACTAGCTGGTATCCCAATCAATGAAAAATACTATCTTGCCGCCAACTGCGGTGGTCCCCTTTAACCCCTTCACGTCTTTTATCTCTCTCTGTTATAAATTTAAATATACGGCCTTAACATCATGCCAAATTGTGGGGACCGGCAATTATGCTCATAATCCACTACCTGGTGTTCCAATCAATGAAAAATACTATCTTGCCACCAGTTGTGGTGGTCCCCTCTAACCTCTTCACCTCTTTTAACACTCTCTGTTATAAATTTAAATATACGGCTTTAACACCATGCCAAATTGTGGGGGCCGGCAATTATGTAGTATTAGATAGTATTTTTCATTGATTGGGATACCAGCTAGTGGATTATGAACATAATTGCTGGTCCCCACAATTTGGCATGATGTTAAAGTCGTATATTTAAATTTATAACAGAGAAAGAGAAAAGGGGTGAAGGGGTTAAAGGGGACCACCGCAGTTGGCGGCAAGATAGTATTTTTCATTGATTGGGATACCACCTAGTGGATTATGAACATAATTGCCGGTCCCTACAATTTGGCATGATGTTAAGGCCGTATATTTAAATTTATAACAAAGAGAGAGAAAAGAGGTAAAGGGGTTAGAGAGGACCACCGCAGTTGGCGGCAAGATAGTATTTTTCATTGATTGGGATACCAGCTAGTGGATTATGAACATAATTGCCGGTCCCCACAATTTGGCATGATGTTAAAGCCGTATATTTAAATTTATAACAAAGAGAGAGAGAAAAGAGGTGAAGGGGTTAGAGGGGACCACCGCAGCTGGCGGCAAGATAGTATTTTTCATTGATTGGGATACCAGCTAGTGGATTATGAACATAATTGCCGGTCCCCACAATTTGGCATGATGTTAAAGCCGTATATTTAAATTTATAACAAAGAAGAGAGAAAAGAGATGAAGGGGTTAGAGGGGACCACCACAACTGGTGGCAAGATAGTACTTCTCAGGGGACTATAGAGGATCCCCTCAGTTGCTGACAAGACAGTTTTTTCATTGTTTGAGGTTTTAAGTACTCGAATTTGACCATAATTGCAAATCTTCACATCATCTTAGCATGCACTCCATTGATTTCCTATGGGGTGGGGGGACCAAAAATGTAGCGTCCGGCAAGATTCCGGATCTCTATTCTGGGGCTATTCTTAGCCCAAATCCCATTGTCAGATTCGGTCCTCAAATTTTGCATACTCAGCTACTCTCCAGCGCCGCTCTATTAATAAAAAATAATTTAATTTAAAAAATTTTTTTTTTTTATAAGCATTTAATTATTTAAAAGATTTTGAAATTTTGGTTTACGCGTTGATTAATTAAAAGTATTTATTCTAGCTTGGAAATTTAAAATGGTGTTTTTGTTCTCGGGGTCAAAAGAAATTTTACTTGAAATTTATTCATTTGAATTTACCTAAGTTTAATTTTATAAAATTTTATTTAAGAAGAATAAGATAATTTAAGTTTATAAAATTTTTTTTGTTTATAAAGTTAATTAATTTTAATAAAATAATAAAATAAGATTGGGCTTAAGAAAAATAATTGCATATTAATATCAATTCTTTAAAAGCAAAAGACTGAATAAGCTCTCCTTTCTGTGTTTTCTTTCCTTAAGATTTTGAAGTGTTTAATTTCAAGGCTAAATAGCATCTGATTCTACGTATTTAAAAGAAGAATAGAATTATTATTTAATATCGAAAATTTTTGAAATTTAATTAAATTTGTGTAATTATATCTTAATAAGGGTAGACAGCTGACTAACACACGATTGAAAGGAATGGATTCATTATTAGTAAATTTAATTTGGTAAAAGAGAGATAGCAAATTTCTAATATACATGTGGGTGTATATAAATATTCTCATTTTTTTTTTTTTTTTGAGAGATCAATTTAACCTTTCTAAATACAATATTTTGATATGATAAGATAATCTAGTTAGTTTATTTGAACATAGAATTTCATTATACTGGTATAAAATCGTATATATTTTTTTTTTTTTCAAAATTTTATATGAAATATTTAGTAAATTTATTCATGTGCTAAATTTTATTTGTCATTAAATGTATAATGAAGTTCTTTGTTTTTTATTTATTATTTTTTTTTTTTTTTATATAGATGTCTTACAACTAGTTTGATTTCATTAAAATCTTAATTAAACTTATATATTTTGAAAAGATAATAAATTGATTGAATAGATTAGTGAATCTATTAAAAATACTATAAGCACTTTTCTCTTTTATATATTTTTTTCTTTATACTCTGATATATATTTGAAAATATATTTATTATATTTATTAATTAGCAATAGGTATTATATAAATTATTTATTTCTACTTAGCTCAAATATAATTGAAGAATTATTATTATTATTATTTATCCTTTTGTAATGAGTTTCTAGGAATTATTCAATTTCCTTTTTTTTTTATTATGGTTATAAATGGTTTTAACCTATTGTTATGTACTATATAATTCTTATTATTCTTTCTAATGGTAGAGTTCACTTTTGAATTCACTTTTATCACTGTGTAAGGTCCACTATATAAGTTTGAAAGTTTTTTTTGTTTGACCTTTTTGTATGACACTATTTTTTAATAACACTTTTTGGTTTATTTTAGGGTAAAAAGGATTCAATTTTTTATCATAATTTATTTTAGTTTTATTTTTATTGGATAATAAATTATCTTTGGCTGTTCTATGCGAAACTCGAAATTTATTTATAAGATCATGGTAGTAACTATCATAATTATATAATGGTTCAGGGTCCTTTGTTATAGATTTGGGTAAATTAGCAGGTTTTCCATATAATAATTCGAATGGGGTATAATTAGTAGCAGGATGGATAGTGGTATTATATACGAATGTGGCATAATCAAGATAAGACGACCAGTATGTATTGTCATTTGAAACGTAATTTCTTAAATATTCTTTTAATGTTCTATGAAATCTTTCTAACGAGCCATTGCTCTGAGGATGATATGCTGACGTCTGTAATTTTTTTATCTTTAATATTTTACATATGCTTTTAAATAGATCTGATGTAAAATTTGTGCCTTGGTCAGTGACCAATTGTTTTGGTAATCCATATTTACATACTATTTGAGTAATGAAATTTTTAGCTACTGTTTCAGAAGTTTGGTCTTCTAAAGGAATTGCAATAGTAAATTTTGTTAATTCGTCTTGACATGTTAAAATATATTTTTTATTATCATAAGTATTTGGTAATGGTCCTACTATGTCTAAATAAATTTTATTGAAAGGACTATCTGAAGTTGTGGTTATTTCCATTGGCATTTTTGTGTTTCTAGATATTTTATTTTTCTGACAAGTTTGGCAATTTTTTACATAGTTAATTATATCCTTTATCATGCCATTCCAAAAATAATGTTGTTTTATTCTACTTGACATCCGTTTTGAACCCATATGACCTCCAAGAATGGGGGTTTCGTGAAACTCTTTTAATATTATTTCTCTTTCTTTTAGACTTGGATTAATTAGTGATTGATTTTGACCTATTTTCTTATTATCACTTAATGTATCATGTGTGACTGTGTTGTCAAAATTAGTTTTATTATTAGTATTAGTACGTGTTTGTGTACCTATCTCATTAGTAATTTTAGCACGTGTTTTTGTTTTAGTCATTTTAGTTTTGTTAGTGCGTGTATTTTTATTATTGTTTGTGAGAGTACCTTCTTTCAGGTCTTTAATATTTTTGTGTATGTCGCTTTTCTTTTTATTAATTTCCGATCCATATTCCTTCCCGGTTCTCGTTAGTATATTTACGCGACTTAGGGCATCTGCGTGGGGCAATTTTTTACCTGGTATATAATTAACATCAAACTCATATTCATCTAAAGTTAATTTCCATCTCATAAGACGACTAGAGGGATCCTTGATATTGTATAAATAGATTAAAGGCTTGTGATCATTGTATACGTTAAACTTTTTTCCGTATAAGTATGGCCTAAAATGTTTTATTGACCAAACTATTCCTAATAATTCTCTTTCAATAGTTGAGTAATTTTGTTCAGCCTTGTTTAGTTTTCTAGATGCATATGCTATTGGTTTATCTTGACCATATGGTCCTTGTGATAGTATTGAACCTATTGAGTGACCCGAAGCGTCACACGTGATATTAAATTTGGTGTTAAAATCAGGATGTATTAATATTGGTGATTCGATTAAACATTTCTTCAAAGTTTCGAAAGATATTTGTTGTTTGTTTTCCCAATTGAAATCTTTATCTTTCTTTAATAAATTAGTAAGGGGTAGTGAAATTTGTGCATAGTTTGAAATGAATTTTCTGTAAAACCCTGTGAGTCCTAAAAATGATTTTATTTCCTTTACGTTTTTTGGAATTGGAAAATTTTTTATACACTCTATTTTTGATTCGTCTGGCTCTACGCCTTTTTCCGTAATTTTGTGTCCTAGATATATAACTTCTTTTCGCAAAAATTCGCATTTTTCTATTTGTAATTTTAAATTATGTTCTCGAAATCTATGAAATATTTTTTCTAATTTTTCATTATGTTCCTTTAAATTTTGTCCGTATATAACAACGTCATCTAAATAAATAAAACATGTATGATTTTGTAACCCTAATAAAACGCTATTCATTAATTTTTGAAAACAGCTAGGGGCATTTTTTAATCCGAAAGGCATTTTAATAAATTCATAACGATTTGTAGGTGTCGAAAATGCAGTTTTTTCAATTGAACTTTCTTCTAAGGCAATTTGGTGAAATCCTGAGTATAAATCTAATACTGTAAAATATTTAGCATTTCCTAGTTGGTTTAGGATTTCATCTATATTTGGGATTGGGAAAGGTTCCGTAATAGTTTGTTCATTTAATTTTCTAAAATCAACTACTAGTCTAAATTTTTTATTATTTGGATCCAAAGACTTTTTTGGAACTAGTAAAATGGGTGAATTGTATGGACTTCTGGATTCCCTTATAACCTTATTTTCTAATAGTGACTTAATTTGTTTGTCAATTTCTTTTAGTTGAGCGAAAGGTAACCTATATGGCTTAGTGTAAATAGGACTTGCGTTATTAGTTTTTATTTCATGTTGAATTAAATTTGTTGTTGAAATTTTATCACCTGGTAAATAAAATATATCGTTATAATTTTTACATAATTCTAAAATAGAATTCTTTTCCTCTTTATTTAAATGATCAGTTTTTAATTCTTGATTAATTTTTTCTACTCTATCCAAAATTTTTTCGGTATTAATTTGGAAAATATTTTCAGATGTACTTTCCTCAAAAATTTCATATTCAAAATTTAAATCTGAAATTTTTACTTCTTCATCATTTAAATTAATTATAGGTAATATTACGTAATTATTTTCACACTTGGACAGACAATTGCCTATGTATACATTTTTCGCTATCTCCTTGGAGTGTGATATTATATTTCTGTTTTGTTCCTCTAAGGGTAATTTAATATGGACCTCTGTGCGCCTGGGAATATTAAAACTGTTGTTATTAATAATATTTATATCTAATCTGCTTGAGTTTTTTATCAAGGATATTTTTCCACTTAAATTATTTATAGAATATTCGTCAAATTTCTTTAATATATCTTGTCCAAAAATTCCTTCTGCACTAATGGGAAAGTTATCTCTTACTACATGTAATTTATGAAGTGTCTCATTTTCAGAATTTTCAAAAAATATAGCTTCAACCGTCCCTATTGTTTGAATATGCCCTTCACCTATACCAGTTAGATTTATTTTTTCATTTATATTTAATAAGACTTCATCTCCTATATTTTTAATTTTTATAATAGATACATTTGCTCCCGTGTCTAATAAGAAATTTGTGCCCTTATTTTCACATATTTGTAAGTCGCAGGTTATGCACCCTTCATTTAAATTTAAATTGATATTTAATACTTTCTCTAGGCGGTTTTCTGTGTTTTGGAGGTGGCCACCCCGCCTGTGGTCACCCCAACTTCGTTTTCCGACTTGTTAGGATTTTTGTATTTTTCATTAAATTTTGGATCGTAGTTTTTGCCTAAGATGCGACAATTTTTTAATCTCATGATTTTTCCTTTTGCAATATGTGCAATATAATATCCTTCTAGAATTATTATTATTATTATTATTATTGTTATTATT